>RCUC01152367.1:0-44939 GCA_003697995.1 Taxidea taxus jeffersonii
AGGTCAGGCTCACTAAGGATGATCACCATAGTTTAAAAGTCACCTGATTAGGGACTTCAGTTACATCTACAGATCCCTCCACAGCAGCACATAGATTAGTGTTTGAATACTTAAGAGGAAGTACTTACAAAATGGCTGCTTGCCTCCCCCTCCTCTTAGTTTAGCCTAACCAAGTTGACACATCAAAACCCATCACAAAGGGACCCTCTTCACATGTGCTTTGCTACTCTGTGGAAAAGAACCTTTGGGGTCACAGAGTTCTCTTGGTATATTTGGAGCACAAAAGTCCTGCCTTTCCTAACCTGAGAGGCCTCGATTTATTGGACTGAGGCTAGGGTATGGTTTGCTACTGAGCTTCTCTCAGTGGCACTGTATTTATATCTTTGTTCTTTGCTTTACTCTTGGTGGTGCTGACGTTTTTGCCAGTTCTTTAAACAGCCAGTACCTATGATTATTCTGAATTTTTCTAACTGCTTTTCTTAGAGCTATATGCACCTGTTAGTCATGGAATGTGTCCTCCCCATTATTGCAGGCAAGGGTTTTACTTAGTGGTTTGGTACTGCATAACAGGTGTGGTTAGTTTTCCAGCCTGACCTGTTTTCTTGCTCTATGTCCTCTGAGCCTTACCAGAGTTTTTAGTAGTTTGTTTTGGCAGCACTCTGCTTCTAATTTACTGTATTGATTAAAATGTAAGATGGGTTGTTGGAACAAAGAGACCAAAACACATGTGGTTGAAGCAAGATAGATCATGTGATACTGTGGAGGTTGTCCTTCCGGTCATGCATAGGTGTAAGTTCTCCTGTTTTGTTACACCATCCCTTAACCTGTGCTGTCCAGTACAGTAGCTGTGTACCACATATGGCTACTTAGTGCTTGAAATATGCCTAGTATAACAGAGTCTAGATTTTTAGGTTTATTTAGTTTTAATTAATTTTAATGGTCGCATGTGGCTAGTGGCTACCATATTGGAGAGTCCCAGATAATACATACACATCATCACAGAAAGTTTTATTGGACAGCTCTGCCTTAGGGTGTTGACTTCATCTACCAAGTCTAATTTGGTTCACCAGCATCACATCCATGTTCCAGTCTGTTATGGGCTGAATTGTGTCTCCAGAATTCATTTGAAATCTTAATCCCCATTGGTGGGAATGCAAACTCAGTATGCATACTGTGGAAAACTGTATGGAGTTTCCTCAAAAAATTAAAAATAGAGTTACCCTATGGTCCAGTAATGGTACTACTGGGTATTTACCCCCAAAATACAAAAATACTAATCCAAAGGGATACATGTACCTCTATGTTTATTGCAGTATTATTTACAATTGCCAGACTATGGAAGTAACCCAAGTGTCCTTCAGTAGATGAATGGATAAAGAAGATACCACACACACACACACACACACACACACACAGGAATATTATTCAGCCATAAAAAAGAATGAAATCTTGACATCTGCAACAACATGGTTAGAGCTGGAGAGTATAATGCTAAGCGAAATAAGTCATTCAGAGAAAGACATATGATCTCATTTATACAAGGAATTTAAGAAACGAAACAAAGGTGAAAAAGAAAGAGTGACCGACAAAGAAACAGACCCTTAACTATAGAGAACAAGCTAATGGTTATCAGAGAGGAAGTGGCTGGGGAGATGGGTGAAATAGGAAATGGGGATTAAAGAGTACACTTATTTATCATGATAAAAAAAATAAAATGATAAAGAAACCCTAACCCCCACTATCTAAGAATGTGACTGCATTTAGAGGTAATGCCTTTAAAAGGGGGATAAAGTCAAACCAGGTCATATGGGTAGACCATAATCTAGTCTGATAGGTGTCCTTACAAGCAGAGAAAATTTGGACATAGAGACACCAGAAATATGTACACACAAAAAAGGTCATGTGAGGACACAGCAAAAAGGTGGCTTATTTACAAAACAACGATGGAGACCTCCAAAGAAACGAAACATGCTAACACCTTGATCTTGGATTGCTAGCCTAAAAAACTGAGAAAATAAGTTTTTGTTTTTTAAGCCACCCAGTCTGTGGTATTTTGGAAGACAGCCCTAGAAAACTAATGCACAGCACAAGAGAAATAAGAAACAGGAAAACAGCCACAGGTAACTTCCTTTTATTGAATTGGTCAAGGAATTGCAAATATCACTTCCTGACCAGAACTTAGTTGTATGTTCATACCTAGGACCCAGTTCTTGCTATATGGCCAGCACACCTCCATATAACTTGTGGAGAAGTGTTTTATTAAAAGAAGAGTAGTGTGGATATTGGAGGATAATTAATATCTTACATCAATCTAATTCTAGGATTACATTGTTTTTATGGCTAACACTACAAGGAAAAAAAGTTACTCCTGGATCCTGAAATAATCTTGTTGGCCTAGCTTGGGTCATATGTCGGTTCCTGAACCAGCCATCGATAAGGTAAAAGATGCTTTGTCTAGGTGTAAATCGTGTCTTTCTGGCCTTCAAGACTAGGAGAGGTCATTTTCACGTGGGTTTCATGGAATGGTTTCCCAGAAACTGTTTCTGTTGCCAAAAAGGTGAGATGGCATAGTGGGAAGGGAAAGGATACAGGACATAGGATTTCCAAAGTCTACTTTGAAATTTCCCACTTCTCTCCGTCTTTGCTGCCATCAAATTAGCCCAAGCTGTTACCTTACTTGGACTTCATAGTAGTTCGAGTTTGATCTCCTAGCTTGCTTTCTTGTCTCCTTACACTTCATTTCATTCTTCATGCAGCAACTAGGCCAATCTTTCTGAAACGTAAATCATTATTTGACTTCTCATTGCTCTTAGAATAATACCCAAACTCCAACGTTGGCCTGTAAGACTTTGTATGGCTGCTCCTTCTTATTCTAGCCTCATTTTATATCCTTTTTTAGTTCATTCACTGTCTTCTAGTCCTACTGGCCTGTTCTTAGAGCGTGGATACTTCGTCACTTAGGGTCTTTTACTTTCTTTCTGGGATATTCTTCCCCTAGTTCTTTGTCTCTTCTGTTTTAGGTTTCAGCGTAGGTATCCTTTCCTGTTCAGGGTTGTTGAAAGACACTTTTCCTTCCTACGCCTCTCCTCTTCTCCACCCTCCCTTTCAGTTTTCTGCCTATGACCTACTGGGGCAAGAAATGGGAGGCCCTCTTGGCCTTTAACCAAGCTTTATTAGTATTAAATATTTTACTGGACTCCTCTGTTTCTTACCACTTAAAAAGGGATTTGTGGGTGGTGGGAGTAGGAGAGTTTGAGTGTTTAACATTCCCAGATTAATAATAGCTGTTTTTTTATTCCTATGTCCACATCAGTTTTAGTTATTAGGTTGGACCTTTTGATATTGTTCTTTTTGTACATGGAGTGTCATCAACTCTCTGTGATTTCATATGGCTCAACCTAGTGTGTTAGAATGCTTTGATGTCTTAGAAGGCAGTTCTCCCTCATTGATCTGTCAAGAATTTTAAATATTGTTCGCTTAACTTGTCAGATGGCTTTTGCAAACTGCCATAAAATATGCCTATTGAGATTTAATTGGAATTAGATTGAAATATGGATTAATTTGAGAAGAAATAGATGTATAATATCCAGAAACATGGCATGACTATTTTCTTCCGGCCCTCTGTCTTTAATAAAATTTTACAGTTTCCATATAGATTTTCCACATTTTGGGGTGTTTATTTCAGATTATTTTATAGTTCTTATTACTATGATGCATGGTATTTTTTCTTCCATTATACTTTGTAATTAGTTATTGTTGGAGTATAGAAACCTCTTGATTTTGAGATTTTGATCTTGTGTAAATGGCCGTTAAACTGAATCCTTTATTAAGTCAATTTATTGAGTTTTCTGACTAAATTGTAATATTGACACCAATAAATGATTCTTTTGTCTTTTCCTTTTCAGTACTTTTACCTCTTGTTTGTTTTTCCTCTTGTTGCATCAGTTTTGAACACTCCCAGAATGTTGAATAAAAGTGGTGATAGACACAGTCATTACCTAGGGAGTGCTAATGGGAGTACTGCTGTGTCACTTCTAAGTATAACATAGGTATCCGCTATTAGGATATCTCTTTCTCTTAGTTCACTAAGTTTTATCAGAAATGTAGACTAACTTTTACCAAATGCATTTTTGGCATCTATTGAAATGAGTATTTACTCCCCGCTCCAATTTATTCATATAATGAATTGGAATAATAAGTTTCCTAATATTAAACTGTTTGGAATACTTGGTATGATGTAGTATTCTTTTGACATATTCTTGGATTTGATGTCATTAACTTTTTAATTTATATTTTCTGGGAGATTATCCATTTCATATTAGATTTTTAAATTTCTTGGGAGATACTACATTCCTTTCCTACATTGCATTGTAAAGATTTGTACTTGACAGATGAGACATTATGCATTCTTTTCTTTTTAATTTTTGATGTTGTGTTTTTAGCCATATTTGCCACTTGAATATTAGAAAGGAGTTTGATCAGGCACTTTATTTGATCTTTTATAGTTTCATAAGTTTTTAAAGGGGCCTAAGTAATTTAATGCATACTTCTTCTTTTGTAATTGAGAAAAATGTAATTGTGATAAAAAAACACAACAAAAAAATTACCATTTTAACTGTGTGAGTGTGCAGTTCAGTAGTGCTGAGTATATTTACATTGTTCTGCAACAGATCTCTAGAACTTTTTCATCTTGCAAAACTGAAACTCCCCAGAAACTTAAACTACTCCCCATTTACCTCTTTCCTCATCTCCTGGTAACTACCATTCTACTTTGTTTCTATGGATTTGACTACTTTAGATGATTAATATAAATGGAATCATATAGTATCATTTTTTGTGATTGGCTTATTTCACTTAGCATAATGTCCCTAAGATTCATCCATGTTGTAGCGTATAGAACATTTCCTTCCTTTCTAATAAGGACTGAATAATCCTTTGTATATATATCTACCACGTTTTGTTTATTCATCCATTGATGTACATTTGGGATGTTTCCACCTTTGGTTATTGTGCCTCTTGTTTTTTTTTTTTTTTTTTTTTTTTACACTTAATTCATATCTTTTAAATTTAAATTGGCTTATGGATGGAGACAGGAACTTAATCTTCTATTTCTAAATGGTTAATAAGTTGATTTGGCTATTTCAGTCTATCCTTTCCCACTCTTTGAAGTACTATCTTTATTTTGTGTATTTGGATAAGAGAACAGTAGACTGGATGATATCTTCTCATTATATACATCTTTAGGTGTGCTGTGTTTGTATAACCTTAAGCCCCACATACTAAAATTAGTTGTTTGTACTAAACAGTTTTCTGTGCTTTCTGACACCTAGCTAACATATGCAGGGTTTTATGGTTAACAAAGTAATTTTCCATATTTTTCGTTGAGGATAGTCAGTAGTCTTTTGAAACAATCTCTTTTTTTTCCTAACTCTAAAGCTCTAAGCAGGCTTGGCTTCTTTCTTTACTCTCTTCACTCCCTCCCTTATAAATTTCTAGTAGAGAAGTAAAGGTGCTTTTATGAAGAAGACAAGAGCAGTAATGGCATGTGAATAGTTTTCTTATTAATTTGTGATGTCATTAGTCTTAATGTCTTTGGACTCGAATATCTCCATACACATTTAGGGCAAGAAATTCTATGAATGTGTTTTAGTTCTTTTATATTATCATTCCAGTGTTCTTTAGTTTTGTTTCAATGTTTCTGAAGTATATTTCAAATAAACTAGGAATAATTTAAAACTTAACGTAGTTGCTTTTCAAGAAATGCCAGAATGGAAGAGCTGCTATGAGACTCAAGCTAGGTAAGTTTTAATTTCATTGGTGGGATGACACATCTTTTTTTTTTTCTTTTTAAGATTTTACTTATTTATTTGACAGAGAGACAGGCAGAGAGAGAGGGAACCCAAGCAGGGGAAGTGGGAAGGGGAGAAGCTGGCTTCCAGTGGAGCAGGGAACCAGATGTGGGCCTCGACCCCAGGACTCTGGGATCATGACCTGAGCCGAAGGCAGACAGTTAATGACTGAGCCACCCAGGTGGCCATTACACATCTTTGGAATCAAACCTTTGATAGAGTATGCAGCCACAATACTAAACTGTGGTATTTTGTTTTGTTTTCTTTCTAATTTTTTTTTTGTGTGTGTGTGTGGGAGGAATCTTAAGGGAAATTGCATTATATTTTTTCTATTTTTATTAAGTCATATAGTAAATATAAACTATAAAAATTAACATAGTGGAGGAAGATAAGGTATAATAGTTGAAAATCTCCCTTCTTTTACATCCTAAGGTATAAATCTTAAGTGTATGTAATTTCATGCTTTTTCTGTGCATTTTCACACATTTACCTATATACATATTTATGTAAACAAATTCTTATTTTGTATGAATATGGTCATGATAAAAATACTTTGCATTTTTTTTAAATTAATAGTTTATCATACTCTTCCCATACAAATACACGTATAGTGTCTTGTTAACTTTAATGGTTGGGGAGTATTTTCTTGTCAGGAATCATGACTTTCCTGGTTTTATACAGTGTTTGTAGCCAGTGTTTTGGTTGTACCCAGTGTTCTGCTACTACAAATAATGCTGCACTGGACTCTTTTTGATATACATATGTTTGTGTATATGTTTCTGTATTTTGGTAGGATATGTTCCACTGGTGAATGTGTTAGACCAAAGGTGGATGGGTCTGTTTCTATAATTCCCATTTTATTTGCGTCAACACTATGTTTTTAATTTTTAAAAATTATTTATTTATTTATTTGACAGACAGAGATCACAAGCAGGCAGAGAGGCAGGCAGAGGGGGAGGGGGAAGCAGGCTCCCTGCTGAGCAGAGAGCCTGATGTGGGACTCCATCCCAGGACCCTGAGACCATGACCTGAGCTGAAGGCAGAGGCTTAACCCACTCAGCCACCCAGGTGCCCAACACTATATTTTTTGAACTTTAGTAGTTTTGTAGTGATTTAGTATGTTTTGGGATATGCTAGGTCAAATGTTAGCTTTCAAGTCCTATTAATATCTATTTTCTCTGGGTATTGCTCCTAGTTGACTGCTTTATCCATAAAAGCCAGATCACCTCTTCCCTGAAGTTGTTCATAACATTTAGCATATTGAGTAATTATAATCTCAACAACTAATATTTTATTTATTTTATTTTTTTAAGATTTTATTTATTTGGGAGAGTGAGAGAGAGAGAGGAGGAGGAGGGGGAGGGGCAGAAGGAGAGGGGGAGGTAGACTCCCCACTGAGCAGGGAGCCCAACATGGGGACATGGGGACGTGGGGATGTGTGTCTTGATACCAGGACTCCGGGGTCTAAGACCTGAGCTGAAGGCAGATGCCTAACTGACTGAGCCACCAAGGTGCTTTCAGTAACTAATATTTTTAAAGAGTACGTACTATATACTAGGCACAGTTTGAATTGCTTTGTCTCATTTAATCCTCACAGCAGATCTAAGAGGTAGATAATATTATCCACATTTTTTAGCTGAAAAAAATCAAGATAAAGAATACCTTGCTCAAGGTCACAGTAATGATGGAAGTGAAATATAAACAGGGCAGTCTCAACATCAAGGTGTGCTTTTTTAACTCCTATAAACCACTGCCTTTCTTACTACTCTAATGGCCTTCCTAGTAGTTTTTTTTTTTTTTTTTAAGATTTTTATTTATTTATTTGACACAGAGAGAGGGAGAGAGAGCAAGCAAGCACAGGCAGGGACAGAGGGAGAAGCAGGCTCCCTGCCTAGCAAGGAGCCCGATGAGGGACTCGATCCCAGGACGCTGGGATCATGACCTGAGCCGAAGGCAACTGCTTAACCAACTGAGCCACCCAGGTGTCCCTGGCCTTCCTAGTAGTTAATCAAGAAATATGTTCTGTATAAATTATTAGAGATCACTAGCTCATTTCATCTTGTGTCTAGGTCCTCTTTACAGACTTGTGTGAATGACATCTTATTCTGATTACACATAAGTAGTAATTGTCCCAGTATATTTAAGAGTTTGTTAGAACACCGGATAGTAAAACTGTTCTCACGTCTCTCCCTCACCCCCAAAACACTTGGACAGAGTGTAACTAGTTAATGTTGTTCTGTTCTGTTATGTCTTCTTGTTTCCCTAACCCATTTTGGGAAAAATCACGTGATTAATTTTTGAGATGGATTTTCATAGATTGTGAATGAATAGTATAGTATTCTTAACCTTTTTTGGAACATCAAATCAAAATACATACTGTTAGATGATGTCTTTTATTGTAAGTTCTCAAAATATTAAGTGAGATGAAGGCTGTATTAGAACCTGCTGCATCTCTTAATTTATGCTGTAAAGTAAGTAGGATATGTAAGCTGAACCTCTCAGAGCCTCACATAAAAAGGGACATAGTAATAACCTTCTTTTGGTGGTGATCAGATGAGATAATGTATGTGAAAACATTTGTAAACTGTTAGGGGTCTCCATAAATAATAGTTGTTAACAAATGAAGGATTAGGAAGAATGAAGAGCTCTTTGAAAATGGAGTTATTGGTTTGATTATTTTTTAAAAACATTACTTAAAATATGTAATTTAGAAAAATCTCACTCTTCTCATTTTCCTTCCTAATTCCATTCCATTCCATTCCATTTATTTATTTATTTATTTCACAGATTGCCAGGAAAACTCTTCAGCTGTAATCACACATGTGGGTTAATTTATTTTGGATGGAGTCAGTTCCTTCATATGGAATGAGAGTTTATAACGGAGATTCTACAAATGATAGTCGTATGGGTTAGATGCCCTTTTAGGATAATATTCTGGACTCTTTAGATCTTTAGTGTATGTGCTGCCTGAAGCACGCACAGATCTTTAGTATTTAAATAGAGTATGTTCTTAAATTCCCCCAGAATTAAAAAACTGACAGTACTTTATCATACTGTTGTTAATAAAGAGGGATTGATAAGGGTAATGCAAAATTCAACATCCTTTTCTTACTCTTTTATCTCCTTTTCTGGGAATGATGAAGCAAACCATATTTATCTGTGACTTCTCTGCTGTAACCTTGGCAGATGATTCTGTGATTCTAGATAAAATGGCAAAGTATCAAAGCAAAGATTTGACCATGCTGTTTTCTATATCATGGAACCTTTGAAACACATCTCTAACTTGATTTGTGGATTGTTTTTTCATTTGTACTTAATTTCTTTTCTTATTTTTGCCCCCATATAACCGCTACCTCATGGTCTAAGATCCCTTCCCTCACTTGACCCAATTTTTTGCTCCAGCCCAAACTCCAGTTTCTGAGTTCTCTTGGCCAGATCCAAATACTAGAATATGTTTTAAGTTGTGAATGTGCCTTAGTCTGTGGGAGGTCTTTTCATATGTGGAAGTTCTTACTTACTTTAGCCTTACCCACAGATCCTCTTGTCTTTTATGCCAAAATATAAAACAAAAACAAAAACGAGGATTTGTCATTTAAGCTTTTTGTCCTCCATGCATGAGCAACTTCATTGTGTATCACGTGGAACCCTGAACACCAGCTTTACTTGGCTGAAGAACCCATTTATTGGTTTAGGCAGCCTTCACTGTTAAGATTCATATATCTTAATCAAATAGTAGGGTCCACCTGACTTCATTTCCAGAAAACAGAAGTTTTTTTGAATATCTTAATCAAAGGGCAGTTAGGAATAAGGGTCAGATTCTACTTTCATTAAACTATAGGCATGGTAGTACTTGACGATTTCTGTGCCTGACATAAAATTACATTCCATTATGAAATAATCCATTGTCTTTGTATTTCTTTTCTTACAAATATTTCTCCTGGAAAAAAAGCATTTATGGAAAGAGTTTGAAATCAAGTTGGGAAACTTGCTTTTGAATCCTGCTTTAATACGATGAGACTTTGGGAAAGTTAGTGCTCAACCTCATTATTTTCTTTGATATTGGGGCTAATGATTTTCTTCCTAACATTTTTTAAAGAATGGAATTATATATCTAAAACACTGTTTACATGTTAGAGGTATTCTAAGAGGTATTAGAGATGTTTTTCTGGATATAGTTTTTACATAAAATTATTGAATGAAGTTGTCATTGTTCTTTTTCAGTCAGGAGCAGTTTTCTTTACCTTTTTTAGGTCATTAATTTTAGTTATTAGAGTCTGATGAACACTGTGGACCTAATTTTCCCCCAAATGTACTTAAACATAGATACAGCACTTTGCATATTGTTTTAGGAGGTGTTCTAAAGGTATAAGTCTGTGAACCATGAATTATGAACCTTAGGTGAGGAGTACTGAATTTCATCTTTTATCCATTAAGGAGTTCAGTGACCATCTGTACTTTTTATTATCTCTTAAATTAAAAATAAGCAACACTTTCCCTACCTTTGCCCTAATAATCACACCAATAGCTGCAGAATTTTTCTTTCAGGGGTTGCCACTATATAACCATCCAGAGAGTTTTTTTTTTTTTTACAGTAATAGATTAGAAAATTTTAAATTAAATTTATCACCTTCCTTCCTTTGCTCTTTTTCTTTTTGAAACCACTGTAATCTTGACTCGGAGAAAAAACTCTTTGAGAGATAATTGGTTTTTATGTGTGCTTTTTTACTCCTAGAGGTATGAAGGATGTCTTAGGGAATGGTAACATGTATTTAATAAAGTTTACAGCTTATTTCCTCATTATATGTTTAACAGCAAACCATAAAGCATTATTTTTATTTCTTTAGGCTTATTTTATAGTTATTGTCCTAATTTTTCTTTTAAATATGATGGATTGAGCACATTCCTTTAACCAGTGTCCCCCTGATATGTCTAAGGATTCAATTAAATGACAGTACCGAAAAGCAGGAACAGATGTTATTGTATTAGCCAAACTACCTTAAAGAGGAACAAAAGGACCTCATTAGCTCTGTGACGTTAATGTATGTTTGCATGTGTGTGGGGAAAGAAGGGAGAAGATCAGCCTAGCTGTGGATAAATCCAGATTTGAATGATGTCATCAGTACTATGTCTCTCAAATTTTTAGTCTCTTTTTTCTTCTGTTTTAGCTTTATTTTCAGCCAGGCAATGATGGCTGCCAAAGGAAAGGGGGTTGGGATATTTTAGCCAGACCTAAGTTATGTGGCCACCCCTGTGGTGATTGGGAAGAAATCACCTCCTAAATCACACGGACTATTTCCCCCACAAACAAGAGGGATTATGTTACTAGAAAAAGGGGGAGGGGAGAAAGCATGTTGAGCAGTAAAATTACAGTTCACAGTCCACTACAGGTATCATCAGAGGACCAGAAATTTTGAAGAAGATAGAAAGTTCACGGGATCGGATTGACAGCAAAATCTCAGAAGAAATGGAACCCAAGATACCAGAGGTAAGCTCAGGTTTTCCTGGGGGAACCTCCGAAAGGCTCCAAGCTTGGAGTCAACAAATACAAAGAACAGTAGTGGGTAATTGGGTAATAATCAAGAATTTTTAAAAGAATTATTTTCCAAAATGTCTTAGTTGGAGCTCCTTCCTGCCCTTTCTCCAACCTAAACAGCTCTGGTGGCAGTGATGCCTGCCCTCAGGCCTGAAATCTAAGGACTGTGCCCTTAGGAAAGTAGACCAACAATTCAGTAGGACATCTACTGAGATGTTGGAATCTGAGAAGCAGAGCCACTAAAGCATGCTACTCCAAAGGAAAACAGTTTGACAGTTCTCAGCGAGCTTGACTTCCTATGCGGGTAACTTGCTTGGATGCCTTATTTATATGCCTGCCTGCTTAAATAGTACTACTCTCCTTTTTAAGGGAGAAGCCACTTGGGTAAACAAACTTGAACAGTCTCCGAGAAAGCCCATTTTGGCTTACAGTAGTCTCTAAAGTAATCTTTCATTTGCCAATATAAATAGGGATAGTCAGACAGTTGGAAGAGGGTTAAGATGAATAAAGAATAACTGACGTCAGATATAATTCAGAAGAAAACTTCAGAGAAAAACCGTAATTAGTTTTTCATTTAAGATTTAAGAACATGTTGTAATTATTAATCATAGTTTCATTGAAAAAAGAGCAGAGAACCAGAATAGATTTTGAAAACTTATAAAGAAAAATGTTAATGGATGGGTTAAATAACCATGAATCAAGACTGAATTGTTGGTTTGGAGCTAAAGAGGAGGAAATCTCTGCATATATGAAGCAAAAAAAGATCTGGAAAAATTGAGAGAAAAAGAGATCTGGAAAATACATTATATTACAAAGTTTTCACATCCATAAATATGAGTTGTAGAAGCAGAGAACAGAACAGTGGGAAGGAGAAAAATAATGAAAGAAATAATTGAAGAAAATGTCATGAGCTGGAAGAAAGATTATGAATTTCAGATTGAAAGAGCCTATCTAATACCAAGCAGGATGAATGGAAAAAGATCTACATCTAGACACATCTGGTAAAATTTCAGAACTCTAAGGATAAAATGAAAATCCCCAATTACTGCCACAGAGAGGGAATAAAGGATGAAAAATGAAATGACTGAGTTCCTAGCAGCCTTGATGAATGCTTGAAGACAGTCGAACAGTATCTTCACATTTGGGGGAAAAGAAATTTGGACCTAAATTTTCTATGCTCAACCACATTACTTATGAGGACAAGTACATTTTTTATACTTGGAAAAACTGTGCACCTTATATGAAAATATTTGAGATATTACAGTACAGTGAAAAATACAGTCCAAGATAGAGGATATGGTGGTAGAGCAGTGTGGGTGGGAGGTAGTTAGAGTGGCAATCTTGGGCCTTCAAAAAGAACCGAAGAAACCTAGGAAAATTCAAGAGTGTCATCTGACTGGAATACTTGGACAGTTCTTTGAATCAGTGATGTTTAAATGATATAAAATTATATTTCCCTTGGTGATTAGTATTTACCTAGCCACTTTATAAATGTATGTAACTGAGTTTTAGTTTTTATTTATTTTTTTAAAGGATTTTTTTTTTTTTAAGATTTTATTTATTTATTTGACAGACAGAGATCACAAGTAGGCAGAGAGGCAGGCAGAGAGAGAGGAGGAAGCAGGCTCCCTGCCGAGCAGAGAGCCTGATGCGGGGCTAGATCCCAGGACCCTGGGATCATGACCCGAGCTGAAGGCAGAGGCTTAGCACTGAGCCACCCAGGCGCCCCGAGTTTAAGTTTTTAGAATCCACTTAGAAGATATATAAAATAGGTTTAATTAAGGTTATGGAGTGGAATATATTATAAAACTTTATAATACAAAAAAGAATAACCTATAAAATTAGTAGGAGGTTGAGGGCAATAGAGAAAGGGTCAGTGCTCATTTCATCGGTGCACAGTCAATAGATAACACATAAAAATGCTGAATTAGGAAACAGAAGTAAAATTGTATTAATGTTAAGCTGGTAACCATACTAGAACAGTAACAGTGTATTGCCAGTTTGATGCAGGCAGGTACAAAAAAGACGTATTGTTCATTTTGTGCCTCTTTGGCCTTTGAATTTTGAAAAAATCTCATTTGTATGCATCACATTTATAACATTAAAAAGATTACAGAAGTTGCATCTGCCTAGTTAGATAATGCTTTTATTTATAAAGTGACATTTGAGGGGTACATGGTTTTTAGAAACTGAGGTAGAAATAGAAGATACATAAGGATTAATTTCAGGAAATTAGAAACTTGCATAGAATACTAATGTGGCTATTTTTATGTAGCATGCATAATTATTTCTTGACTGGCATCTATTCCTGAGTTTTTATGTCAATTCCTGAATCCTTTCCATGATTCCTTTTTAAGAAAATATTTATTGTTAAAAATTTGGATATATTTGGAAAATTTGGAGACTTTCTTCCTGCCAGTGACTCTTAATAAGATGACATCTTTGATGTACTGAAGACCAGGATTAGAAGCCTGGTTCGGCTGTAAGGAGGAAATCAGGTTGATCAAGAAAAGCCACAGCTACTAAAGGCAGGATGTGTCTTCTGGAAGAACTGGAAGAAGGAAGATGGCAATAGAAATGGCCTTTTTTTTATCCTAGGAATGACACTGGTATTATGTCCCTAACCAGACAACATTTGTTGAGTGAAAATTAATTTTGTTTGTTTTAGAATTAATTTTATTTTGATGCCATTTCAGTATAAGGTGGGTTAGCCTCCTGTTTATGCTGTATATAGGTAAAATGTTTTTTGAAGTTTAGTTTTAGGAGTCTTGCATTGGATGATCTATGGGAAACAGATTTCTGCTTGTATGTTTTGCAAATTAAATTTAAAGAATATGAAGTTTTATGGTATTATATACCCTATTGAAAGTGTAAAGTGCAGAAGATTCTAAGATCTACTTAAATTATACATAGTTTTTAATGTAAGTTGGAGTGCTAAAAATCAAGTTATATAAATGTATACCTTTAAAATAATTATGAGAAATACTTTAAAAACTAATTGTTTTACTGGAAATTGTGGAATTTGTGTAAGGGGGCAATGGTTTCCTTAAGCATACAAAACATTAAGTATAAAATTATGTTTGGCAGTTAAGTTATGCTTTTCAGTAATCTGTTATTAGTAAGTTATTACTTATTCAGTGTCTACCCTTTAAGCAGTATCGACTGCCTTCATTGAGAGACATTGGCATGTGCTTTAAGAGTATGGGAGTTGATAGGCTTTCTAAAAATATTTGATTCTGATAAGAAATTGGTGATAAAGGAATCAAAAGATAGGAATGTGGGTTAAATGTGATTTCATAGAGCATGCTAGTTAGATATCCATTACATACATAAAAGCTAGTAAATACTGCCTTCTGTATTCTTATATTGTGTTGTTTTTTGTTGGAGATTTGGTAGTAAAACTGGATATCTGAACTTTGTGGGGAAGGTTGAAAGTAATGGTAACAGGTAGTTGTGAGATCGCTTCATAAGAACCAAAGAGATATTTCAGTTACATAGAATGAAATCTGTGTGTGTGTGTGTGTGTGTGTGTGTGTGTGTGTGTGTGTTGTGTTGTGTTGTGTTGGAATCCTGTCTGTATATCCACTTTCGGAACTTTCGAAAGTCAGTTATGCTCTGAGATTTTATGTGAAGATCCTTAAAAATTCTTTATGGCCAGGATTAGGTTAGCAGAATAGAGAATGATACTCTGTTTTATAATTTTTGGCCTAGTCTTAGGTGGATAAAGAGAATTTAATAAATACATTTCTAAGGAGATGGAGTTATAAATCTGAAAAGAGTAGTCAGTCTTTTAATATTTGCAGTAATTGCTTGCTGACAAACCATTCAAGATTTCTTATGACTACATTAGGCTAGAAATAGGGTGGTAACAGGCATCATGAGAGACCAGACTGATTGGAGCTTGTTGCCAGTGACCCCAAACCATCCAGGAACCAAAAGTGGAGAGCCAGTGACTGTATTAGAATTCCAAGATGACTTGGATAGTTTTTCCACCCTAATTATTTTCCATGTGTTTGATACTACCTTAAGCATGTTACCTAGAGCTGATTCTTCAGTCTCCTAGCGTAGGACAGTTGTCCTTCAGAAGGGTTGTAGGAATTGGTGACTCTAAAAAGTTGGTTTTGGACTTAAGTCTTTTTTTGTAATTTGTGTTTTTACCCTCAGCCCTTCTTCTTTCTCTACCACTCTGCCTGTGTGGTATGTGTATGTGTGCATGGGAGGGGTTGTGTTTATAGTGTATTTCTTTTTGTTGGAGATACTTGTTGCTTTGGAGCAAAAGACAGCTGATGTGCTGCTGACCACATTGAGAGTGCTGTACTGTTAGTAGATCTAGCCTATATGAAACAAAAATAACATTGAAATAACTAATTTCTTTAATATATCTACTTTAAAAAATTTTTATTTGAAAATGTACAGTACAGACAAATTTGGGGGGAATGAATGTGACCTAAAAACAATAAATATTTTATTAATTTTGTATATATAGAGCCTATTGTGAAATTCTGGAAAAAGAATGAATTCATGGTGTGACCCATCCTGAGTAGAGACAACAAATGCAACTGTCCAATGGGCACACTGTTGTTGGAGATGTGAGAAAAGGGACAAGCTGCTTTGTTTCTTACTTTGCTTGCTGTGTTACTTATATTTGGACAAGACTGTGCTTGTATTCCATTCTGTACATAGGACACATCTGGATGAAATATTTTGTTCAAATACATTGATATTTTCTGTCTATTCAAAGTAGAGTTTTGGGTTTTACTTTTTAGTTGGAGTAAAGAAAAATTGGAAAGGGACTGTAAATCAAAGAAGAGGAAAAAAATGATTGAAGATTTTAATTTTAAACTTTGTGGAGAAACAGGTTCAAGTTTTTCTAGATTATAGACTCTTGGAGGTAGACTATCACTCTATATCCATTATGCAGTATAAGGCCTGTCACCTAATAAGCACAAAAATATTTATATAAATGCATAATGAAAATTCTAATGATGATCTTTCCAAAAAAAGTTTGCTAGGGCTTTTATACTATCAGCCTTGAGAAAAATTTTATTTATGCCGTAAAATTATTATAAAATAGTTCATACCTTTAGCCTTAGTTTAGAATATACAACTGGATGGCCTTTGCATTATTTTATTTATGAGGTTATAATTTTAAATATCCTTATTGAATCCTTCATTACCTAAACCTTTTAGGTATTCCTGCACATATCCAGGAGCATGTCCAACTGTTAACATTTAGTATGGAGCTTCTAGTGAGGGTCTAATCATTCTTATTTAAAAATATTATTATCAAATTTGGCTCTGGAATGTATGTCAAGAAACTGAGATAGAAACTTTTTTTAGTGCTCTTTATGTTAATAAAAATTGCTTATGTGTTTCTCTCTCTTCTTATTGTGTATTTGATTTTTATAATGATGGAAGGATTACTTTAGAATTTTATGCTTTAAAAATGAGTAGTTTGAAATAAATGTGGAAGGGAAACAAATATATCCAACAATATGTAATTAATTTACTTTAGTGAGAAACATACCCCAAGAATTCTGTATTTTTAGAAGACTAAATTCTGGCAGAAACGTCACCATTTACTCCTAAGTTAAAGAACCAGTTAAACCTGAGTGGAATTTGTATTTTAGCGGAAGTAGATGTAAAGAATTTTTTTTTCAAATTTTAGTTTCTTATTTTATTTTATTTACTTATTTTTAAGTAGGCCCCACACCCAATTGGAGCCCAGTGCAGGGCTTGAACTCATAACCCTGAGATCAAGACCTGCGCTGAGATCAAGGGACACTTAATTGACTGAGCTACCCAGGTGCCCCTTTTATAATTTTTTAAAAAGGTATTTTTCTCCCCATTTTTTTTTCTTTTCCAAATACATGTATATAGATAGAATCTGCATTGTTGCCTTTTTCTTTCTCTTTTTCTTTCTTTCTTGGGTTAATAGCAAATGAAGTTCCTAATCTGTCAGGTGATGAATTTATGTGATGTATTTTGATAAGGGGCAGAAATTAAATGAGAGGAGGTATAACTTTAATTTGACATTCTTTAAAAAGTGGAAATGATGAGGAACTAAGGATAAATCTCGATGTGTATTTTTAAAACATGCTGATTTCTGATCTGGGTTTTTTAGATAGATTTGTATGATTAATACTTAGTATTTCTATGGAAACAGTCTCTTCTGTCAAAATATAAACTCAACTTCTTTAAGAGTATGGTATCATAAAATTTTAATAGATATATGTATCAAGAAATGCACCCTATAGTTATATTTAGGCACTTGTAGTACGTGTGCCCTTGCTTTGGGCATTGCTCTTCGCAGCATTATGAAACATTAGAAACAACACAATGCCCATCAACAGGGAACTGATTAAATACAGTATAATTTTTCAGTGAAAATTTTAACAGCTATCAAAATCAAAAATCAAAGCAATAGACCTGCAGTTGCTAGCCTGAAATAATTATCATGGAATATTAGATTTTAAAAATGGGGATGCAAAAAAATATGCATAAGATGCTTCCATTTGTATAAAAAGTAATCTATACATCATGTGTGTAGATAATTTCTAGAAGAATACACTAAATGTGCCTTTTAAGAGTTGCTAAGAAGTAGGTTTACCTTGTTTTGCTTGGGAATGTGGATTTTAAAAAGAAACAAAAAATTTGATGCAAATAAACGCCCTTTACAAGGAATTTTTTATTAAAATAGTTTTATATGGGGGAACAAACATCAAACAAAGTGTACTTTAAGTCATACAAAATAATGTTGCTTGCTTGTCTTGGACAGCACATTTCTCTGTGTGTGTGTGTGTGCTTGGCATGCGTGTGCTTGGCTTTCTTATGCCTTATTCAAAGAAACCAGTGCTGATCCTAAATAGAATTGCAGTACTAGGAGATTTCCTTCATCCAGTCTTGGTATTTATTGAGCTTCTTTTGTCCTTTCCCCCCTTTTTTATGAGAGGCTTTTCTCTTCACTTTGGACCTTTGAATCTTATTTACAGTATTTTCTTTTATGATTTGTTATTGTTATTTGCATATGTTGGTTTCCATTTGTTTGCATAACTGTTCTATGTTAATTACTATTTGCACTTTAATGGTTTTGCTGTTGGCAAAAATGAAAGACTTTGTGCCATTGAAATCAGTTTAAGCAATTGGAAAAACAGATTTTTTTTTTTTATTGTGTTTTTGTTTTTTTTTGCCTAGGTGATAAGGTTGAACTAGAAGAAAGATGGCTCATGTAGATAGTATTAGGATTTTAAGGCTGATACATTTGAATCTCTTTCACATCCTTTGCAGAGTATTTTATGCTTTGGCATATAGGTCATCATGGTAATAAAAAGGACCAGAAAATAAAATAAAAATAAATAATTGTTTTGCTTGTATAATAAAAAATTATAGAAATTCTAAAATATATATTCTGCTTGTTGTATTGAGTATTTCTAGTATCTTACTTCAGTGACCTAGTCACGGAACAAATGTTTTTGTCATCAGAAATTATTCCTGGTGGTAGCAGTAATTAGGGTGCATTACGGGGTATCCAACAATTCCTGTATTCATAGCATTTCTTGTTAATCAAATGCTTAAGGGCCTGCTCTATGCCAAAGACCATGCTGGCCCTGGGTATATATTGGTGATAAAATGTTAACATGTTTTTATCAAGCTTCTGATCTATAGGAGAGAAAGAGATGATAAATGGGTATAAACATCCATAATCCTAGAGGAAAGCTGTAATCACATATTTTTTCATAAAAACTTAACAGTAATTATCTAAAAAGATTAGAGAAGTACCCTGTAATCTTGGAACAGAAGGGAAGGAGAGAGTCAATGTTTTAGTTGACTTGAGGCATAAGAGGCCTGATTCCTTAGCAAATAAAGTTGGAAAGCCTGTTCTAGGTTCGTAGGAAATACAAGTGACCTAGCTTTGAACTCAAACCTATCTTTGCTTGTTTATGTTTGAGGAAGGTTTGAGAAAGAAAAACCTTGTTATTGACTTCTCTTAACCTAAGGATGAAGCAATTTGATACATAGAAATAGTTGGTCTAGAAGAAAGGAAATAGTAAAAGCCATTTTGCTAGTTTCTTTTAAGCTCCGCCCTAACAATGGAAATTGTTTTGTTTCAGAAGCCTCCATAAATGCCAGGCATACACATACTGATATGTAAGCACTATATATGGCCTGAGGGAAAATATTTTTAATAACAGTTGTTTTCTATCAATTCCACACAGCCTTTGGAGTCAGACTGCTCTGGGTTTGAATTCCAACTCCACTCTAAAACTGCACACTCTGAGACTTGATTTCCTTATTTGTAAAATGAGGATAATATTACCTGGAAGAGGTGTATTAAATAGAACACAGACTCTGGAGCCCACTGCCTGGGTTTAAATCTTAGCTCCTCAACTTAATTAGCTTAGTTGGGAATAGGTTGGGTGAATTTCTTAACCCCTCTGTGCCTTAGTTTCTATATACGTAGAATGGAGATAATAGTGCCTACCTTTCTTTTGGGATTATTGTGAGAATTAAATGAGTTAATACATACAAAGCACTTAAAATGGCATGTGGCATAGCGTAAGCATGATTTAATTCTTAATATTATTATTTTAAATTATTTTCACTTAGTAGGGTTATTATAAAGGTTAAATAACATGTTTATTAACAAAAAGGACTCACTTTTCCTGACACATTAAGGGTACCCCCTAAATATCAGATATTAAGTAGTAGATAATTTTTCTCACTTAATACAGTAAGAAATTTTATGGCTTAAGAAAGATGCTGTTAAGAAATTTTATGCCTTACTGACTGTACCTAGAATAGTTTCTAATATACAGAAGATATTCCATGTTGAATGAATGTTATACTGTTTTACAGATAAATAATCTGAGGCCCAAGAGAACTACAAAGTCCTTTACCACTGAAACATGACATCATTTTGAGGAGACATTACTGGCAGTGTCATTCACTTTCTCAACTTAGATTTGGCCATATGTGTCAATAATAACTCCCTCTTCTAATTTTTTTCCTGTATTTTTCTTGCCCTTTAAAAATTCACTTTCTTCCATTAGGAAAATTAGAAGTATTCACCGTAGAATTATAATTAGATTGGTTAATCAGAACATTGAGAAATCACTTCAGTTTTAGTTTGTGTGGCACTCCTGTACGTGCACAGTTACTATATTTCTGCCACAAAGCATAAAACATTGTTCCTATCCCATTGCATTTTTTCATATTCCAGATTTCATAAGGAAGAAATTTGACAAAGTAACAAATTTTACTAAATTGAGGATCAGTTACAGCAATAAGTATAATATAAATTGGCTCTGCTGTCAGTCACCAACTTTATTTGCTGTTTAATGATCCAGATATAGTGTTTCTGAATTTAATTTATCTGAAATATTTTAGTCTTTTGTAGTATTTATGGTAAGGGGGGAAAGGGCCATTCCTTTGGTTAGTAAATGAAGTTAAAGACATTCTTAGAAAATGAATATATCCATGACGTGTTATGGCTTGCTTCAGTACTTGTAAGTCAGTTGAATGTTGATCTCATTCTCTTAGATATTTCTAAACAGATTAGTTTCTAGAATACCAGTTTGCTATTAAAATCTATGTTAAGAATTATTTTTGACACCCTTAAGTCAGCACCTGTAATGTGTACGTTATGTAATACATTTGCCTAATGTAGAAAATTCTTAATTTGGTATTACCTTGCCTCCTTTGCGTATTTAATGCAGCCATTAATCTCACTACAAGGCTTTACTAAGGATAAATTGCTACGTAACCCACTTCAACCTCTTTTGTTCAACCAGGAAGCCAGACGTGTTTAAATAGCTTTAAGAAAATGTATGGTTATTTCTTTTTTTGAAATTTTAGGATTTTAAATTTTGGTGTGGTAAAATAGGGGGCTTTATTTATTTTGTCTGTTGAAATTACTTGACAGAAGTTTGCTTTGGAATAGAGCTTCTGTATCTTTAAAAAATACACAGTGAGTCACCCCCTGCTCTTTTGGTAGATGCCTGGCTAGTGAACAGCTAAGCTGCTTTAGGCATGTAATAGAACATTCCATTTCCTGTTCCCTTGCTGACACAGAGGAGTGTTCCTGCTGGCAATGATCTAATCATAGTGCAGTAAGAAACATGGCAGTTTGATAAAACATGGTGGAGACAGCGGCTGAAATGGAAGCATATGTTCTAGAAGACATTCTTGAGGTAGGGCTAGGTTTGTAAATGAAATGAAAGTTGAAATCTGAACAAAGAAATCTTATCTGCCGGAATTATTTTGCAGATGAATAGATTAGAGGAGAGAGCAAAGAGAGACAGAGCATAAAAGCAAGATATGGTCAGACCTTATTCCTTGTGAGAATGTGCCCGTCGGGTTCACATGATTACTAAACAAGTCTAGAATTATTTTGTTTGAACTTCATGTTTTGTAGATTGTAAATGTACTTTGATAGGAAAAAAAAAAAGGGCCTCGGACTTAATAAAAAAGGATGGCTGGTGGTGACCTTTAGATTAACTCATTAGAAGGTGGGGTCTACAAAGCAGCTTTCAGCAGGTTTAGTGTCATATGTCTTAGAATTCATTTACATATCTAAGCCCAAAGCTCTGCTTGCTGTTAACTATTAAAAACAGCTGATTATTTTTGTTTCTAGAGTAAAATTAAGCCTGTGTATCAGTCTGATTGCTTAATTTAGCTGGTACATTCTGGTTCTGGATTTTTCATGTGACTTTGACATTATGAAATAAATTATTAAGTTAAAAAATAAAAGACCCTAAAATTTAAGGCATTAATTCTTGAGAGCTCACAATAAAAATCTGCATTTTGACTCATGAGAATTTTAAATTAATTTTCTTTTTTTCCTTGGTTGTATCAATTTTATAAGAACCTATTTGAGTATAAATCAGTTCCAGGAATACATGTCAAAGTAAAACTATAATGGGCTTTGGCCTTGGTTGTAGTATAACTATAAAACATTTGTATTTGTAGGTATAGATATATTTAATGCCCATTTAAAAATCTGTGGATGTGTAGATTTTTTTCCTCCCTCGTTAAGAAAAAATACTGGCTAATTAAGATAAAGAGGCTCATGATGGTGAGTGGTATTCCTAATACTTACACCGTTAAGACAGTTTATTAAATATTTCACTGTCTTCAGGAAGAGACTGTGTTAGGGGGAAAGGGCTTGGGAAAATAGGCTGCAAAGGGAATCTAGGCGGGGTTAGCAGGAGAAAAAAGCCTATGCGCATTATAAAGTGCTGCATGATCAATGAGCATTTTCTGGAGTCCCTCAGTGTGTGCTTGGAGCTGACATTGCAGCAAGTCTCATGGTTGTTCTGCAGAATGAAAACTGATTCCATTGTATTATCTCGCTCCTTGCAGACACCTGCCAACATACTCTTTCCCCCTTTCCTAAGAGCTTATTGTCTGAGTTGAATCCTCTGGTTAATTTCTATTCTTTTCTGTCTCTTTCTCTCTCTTTTTAAACTTTGATACTGTTGAGTTTTCTTTATTTTTTTTTTAAATACTATTGAGTTTTCTTAGAAATGGTATGAATTATCTACGTAGAAATAGTGGTATATACTTTCATGAAGGAACTTCAGTAATTAGGAGTGGTCACATGACTTAGTGATTCAGTTTAAACAAGTCTGATTAGATTATAAAGTTCTAGTGGTACATTTTAACGTGCTTTTTAATTTTTGTGTGGATTTTAAAGAACAGTTACAGATTACAATAAATCTACTTGATGTTTTCTTTAGCTATTTAAAATTTCAGTATATAACAGATTTTACAAGTCTTATTTATTTTCTGAGAAAAACCCACTTGAGTGTAATTTTGTGTGTTTTGTGTAGGTTTTGGTAATAATGTCTCAGAAATTGGCTTTTCATTATTTCCACTAAAATTGTTTAATGTTGTGTTTTTATATTACGTAATTTGTTCATATTACTAGTTATTAAAATAACCTCTAACTTTAATTGTTTTTTCTAATTTTCTATCAGTTTGTTTCCCATATACCTGTTGCATTAAACCATACTGAGTTTTCTCTTTATTTGTATTATTTAACTATTTGTCAATAATTGGCATATTAAATGAGAAAAATTACCAAGCAGTAATAAAATATGCTTCTTTTCCAAAATTATAAGTAGTCATAATGACTTAAGAGA
This sequence comes from Taxidea taxus jeffersonii, assembly GCA_003697995.1. Classification (NCBI taxonomy): domain Eukaryota; kingdom Metazoa; phylum Chordata; class Mammalia; order Carnivora; family Mustelidae; genus Taxidea; species Taxidea taxus. The sequence continues at coordinate 23,526 of RCUC01152367.1, forward strand.
ATAAACTTGTTAGCTCTGGAGCTAAATGTATCATTTTTTAAAGTACTGCAGGTGAAGAGCATTCTACACTGCAAGCTTTCCAGAAAATTATTTTTTCTTCTTTTGAAAAGAGTTAACTCCTTGTATAAATGTCCAATAATGAATAATGAAGTTTGTCATTTATATCAGAGTGACAATTTTATTATTATACCTAATATTGAGCTATTTTAAGTTTGTCACCATAATGTTCATCTTTGTGGCTTTATTGGACATCTGTAATTTTATGTAGATTTTGGCTTATTTATGTTAAACATTGGATCCCTTCTATTTTTTTCTGTCTTCAAGTATAACGTGGTCCTTTGAATCATTCATTTCTTGAAGATGCTCTTATTAAATCTTAGTAAAAAGAAAAAAATCAGTATCAGTGAATATAGTGCAGATAAATTCTCATAATGCTATAATTTACCTTTTAAATTGTTACTGTTTACTCTATATACCCATACGTATTTAACTTGAATTTTTAAGTCATCTTCAAAATGTTTAAGTAAAATACTTTACGTTCCTAAAACTTATAATCAAATTGGAAAAAGTTGTTTTCAACTTAATATCATTGCTTCTCAACTGCCCAAGATAATGGATTAAATTGAATAACTTCTTCATTTACATTATCCAAATTATCTAGTCAGTAATTTTCTTTTCCAAACCAAAGTGTTTGTGTTGTTTTTGCTCACCTTAACTAAAAGAAAGAAGCCAACTACAGATAATAGAAAGGGCTTAGGAGTCTATATAAATCTTTCTTTTTTTTTTTTAAATTGTTAGCGTTATTTTTGCTGATACAGGATTATAATTTTAGAATTTTGATGCTTTTCGTACAGGTCATATGTAATAATGGATTTTCGTATGTAGATCAATGAGAAGAAATAGTCCTCCAGACTTTTTTTGTATGTTCCAAATTTGTGTGACCAAAAAAGCTGGAGAGGTTTGTGTATTAGCTCTTTATATGATAACATGAATCATATGAGAGGTCATTTCAGGAACTTGATTATTTATATTCTAGTTTTATTGTTTATAATTGAACCAGTTTCAATAGTTTTCTGTAAGAATTATTTTACAAGTGAGAAAATTTCACAGATATTTTTATCTTAATTTTAATTAAATTCAGAATGCTTTTTTCAGGGTATAGCATTTGATATATTTTTGTTTTAAAAAAGGTAGCAGTTTTATGAAAATAAGAATATTAAATATAGTAACTCTAATGCCCAGTCTTGTTCCTTCTTCAGACAAAAGCCACAGTTTCTAGCTTCATCTGTACTTGATTTTATAGGTTGTATTTAAGCTAAAAGCCCCAACTCTGTTCCTTAAAGAAGAATCCAGTGGATTAAGCATTTGGCTGAACCCTTTAGCGTAGAACTAAATTAAGGGTCACATTTAAACGCAGGAAGTAGATTTGTTATGAAACCATTTCTTGCTCTATATTTATCATGACATCAGAGGGTTTTTGCTTTTGTTTTTGTTTTTAAATAAGATTGAAAGAGTTGCAGGGAAGTTGTTTCCTTTTGATTTGTCAACGTGATAGGCTAATGGTGAATTACAGTGCATTTTAGTTCAAACGGGTAATCCACTTTCTATTTACCATGAAAATTATTTTTAGTAATGATATAATATCTCCATGAAGAAGACTCTTTGAACAGGTACTTGCTATATATCTTTTTATTCTATAGAATATATTGGTTTATAAATATTTTTATATATACATATAAAAATACATATTTATATATTGTATCAGCAAGCCTTCAGTGGATTTCTAAAGTTCTATATTTAGTATAACCATGGTAACATTTTCACAAGGAAGAATTGGAGTAACTCTTAGAACATAAGTTTAAGTTCATCTAGAGACATAAAGGTTCAGTTAAATATGTAAATTTTTGAATTGATATAAGTAGCATTTTCCATTCATTAAGAGGTTTTGGAAAGATTAGACATGTCGAATAGATTGAATCTTATAACTTCACTCCAGTATTTATTGAGTACCTTAGTCCAGCTAATTTTGCTTCACAAACTAAAAGTTCTGCCATTGGTTTTTAAATATTCTTGAATTCAAGATCCATTCAATTGTGTATTTGAATACTAGTATTTTACTTCATTTTTTCGTTTGAATAATTTGAAACCCATGTTTTCAGCATTCTCAATATTTCAATAAGCATATATTTTCCTTTATCTAAGTTCTTATTTTTCTTTGTTTAGGCACCTGTAGGTTATCTTATTTATCCTTATCAATGTAATTGTTAGGCATATTTATGAATGTTGGGCTATCCAGAAAGTCTCCTGGATTCTGTTTTCTATTTTTTGGCCTTAAAGATTTTTCTCTTCCCATTTAAATTAGTATGTTGTGTACGTATGGATGTTTGAGTACATATAACACACTCATATATATGCTTGCATATACTCTACCTACACACATTCATGTCACTGCTATATTATACATTATGAGTACTTTTATTTGAAAATTGTGTTTATCTTGGAGGGAGGGGCAGAAGTTGCAACATTCCTTTCATACACCAAATTTGGGGGAAGCATGGGGGAATGAGATGCATTATATTAGTTTATAATCCCTGTAAAGAAGACTAATGTTTTAGCAGAGTATGAAAGCTCCAGACAGTTTGCAAAAATATAGTGTAACTAGAACTGTGTGAATTAATCTATTACTCTCATGTGAGAGTGAGGGCAGGATTGTACAGATGCCACTAGTCCCATGTTAATCCATCATAGTGCAGTGGTTGATGCATTGCCGTGGTGTGTGAATTAGGAAGGGTCAGCATCATGTATTACCTGCATATAAATGCAAAAACATTGGCACTTTTCTGGTTCGGCATTGTTCGGGGTCCTTGTTCCGGCACTTGGCTAAAGAACTCGTTCTAATAGGAAATGAACTGGTCACTACAGAATTGGTGAGAGTCAAAGTTCTGCTTAACCACTGATAACTTGGTTTATATAGCTTCCAGATTTTTAAAGACAAAGACCTTTCAGGAGGTGTTCATAAACATTAAATGTCCCATCAGATAACTTTTGGTTTTATGAATGGTTAGATCAATATTGGTCATTAATAATTGGTCTTGGATAGAATCAGATAGCTGGTTATATAAGAATGTATGTTGTACATCGGATACTCATATAGTTTTACGGTGGCATTAGTAACTGAGCACATTAGTTACCATTTATTGAAATTTTAAGTTGTTATACAGAGGGACTATGCCAAGTACTCCATAAGTATTGTTTTATTTAATCCTCTAAATGACTCTCTGAAGGGGTAGGTATCCATTTCCTAGAATGTTTATAAGGATTAAATGAGATTATTGGTATAAAAACTTAGCACAGCACTTAGCACATAGTTAATACTTGACTGTGTTTCTTAAAGTGATGATAACCCTCATATACTATTTTATTTTAGTATCATCCCCCATTTGGCAGATGAAGAAAACTTTAGCCTCAGAGATGATTAGAGTAGCAGTTCTCAAATTTTTTGAACTCTGGACTCTTTTACACTCTTGAAAATAATTGGTGACTCATTAGGATCTTTGTTTATGAGAGTTATATTTATCAATAATTAATATTAGAAATTAAAATTAATAAACTCTAAAAACATTAACATTTGTTCATCAAAAATTAATATAAACCCATTACATGTTAACATATTTTTATAAAAAATAACTTCTGAAAGAAAAAAAACTGAGAAGAGTTGCATTTTTACAACTATTTAAGTCTGGCTTGATAGAAGATAACTAGATGCACATTTGCTTTTATATTCAATCTATTTAATACATTATTTTGGAGGACATCTAAGAAGAAAAACTGATCTTACATGAGGATAAAAAAGGAAGAATGTTTTAATAACCCTTTCAGGTAATTATGGGTATTTGATATCACTCCTAAAAGTACACAAATGCTAGTTTCCTAGAGGTTAGTTGCAGTGTGGAGTTTTAAAAAAATACTAACAGGGAGTTTTCTGAACTTTGTTAGATTAAAATCCACTGATTTGGTGCACATTTTGAATGGATTTGATACTCATGCATGAGTTTGTAACATCATATATTGATCATTTGGAAAATGATTTCTAACATACTGACTTCCAAATATTGCTACCTTTCATTCTGAAGTGTTAAAAAAGTATTTGCTAATACCACCACTTAACGTTACAAAAGTCAAAAACTACGACGCTGTCACATTCATAGTGTTGGGTAAATTTTCCAAAATTCTAATTTTTGCTTGAAGGCTTGAAATTATTACTGATGACAAAGAAAAGTGAGTTCTTTTCCTTGAAATGACAGGCTCACTTCATTCTTTTTGAGAAAATGTCTGCCAAATAAATATGAACAACCGTAGTCTGTCTCAAGTAAAAATGATATTCCGTGAATAAAAGCTATTGGTTTAGCTCCCATTTACACAAGTGTTTGTCTTGAGATAACCACCATATATAGGTATGTAGCAGAAATGTTTCCCATTTTGTCACAAAGAATATTAAAATGTCATATATTCAAGGTTGGAAATTTAAAAATTAATACTTTTTACTGCTTCGTAATGGAAACTGGCTTTCTCTCCTGCCGCCCCCTCATTTTAAGTTATGAGTGCATACCAGAAAAGAATATGGTTGGTACTGTGACCTTGATTTGTATTCAGGAACCAGCAGTTTTACTCACCATTATTTCTATATCAGTGCAAATGTCAACACAGTAAGGCAAGCAAATAACATCTTAGTATCATAAGAATAGTTTTGACCTCATAGGTGCTCTGGAAAAGTCAGGGATCCCCAAGGATATTGTGGACCACACTTGAGTAACTACTGTTTTGCAGTATATTGCCCAGGTTCACAATCAGTAAGGACATAAAACTAAGATTTAAGTCTGATTCAAATGTTTTCTTTTACCATTTTATCAAATTTCTTAACATCGCATAGTCCCACCCTCTTTAATCTCTCTTGACACTCCCTCTAGGATTTCTCTACCCTTCAATTAATAAAGCAGGTTTAAGAAGTGGGAAGAACTTTGTGTGGAAATTTAATTAGTTGCTTAAAATTTTAAGTCCTAGGTTAGTCATTCAGAATTTATGAAAAAGAAGTTTGAAGACTCCTAAGTGAAGTTGAGTGAAAGGAGAGGCTAGAAATAAGTAGAAAATGATTTTACTTGTACAATAACATTAAATAGTAACACTTTGGATTTTGATAAAGACAGTTATTACAAACGGAAATGGTTTTGTAAATTCTCTCATCTTGTTATGATTCTACTGAATAATAAGGAAAGCAGTTCATAAATTTATTTGAATACTCATTTTAGCAAATGAAACAAATATATGAAGTAGTTGTCAAATTTGAATATTTTTTTAAAGATTTATTTATTTGAGAGACAGAGAATGCAAGAGCACGGGAAGAGGCAGGGGGGAAGCAGACTCCCCTCTGAGTGGGGAGCCCAGTGTTGGGGCTCTGTCTCCCAATGAAGAAAGAGCATGACCTGAGCCAAAACACAAGATCTGATGCTCAGCTAACTGAGCCACCCAGGCACCCCTTGAATATTTCTCATTTTAAAGGCTATTGGCTGCTTTTCTGTGTCCTATGACAGGTGCCAGCTGGTTTTCAGCCAGTCCAGAGAAGTTTTTTTTGTGGGACTAGTTCTGTTTTATATTGTCTATGAAATTGAAGAATAAGGTTCAGATAATGTACATCTTGATTATCCAAAAGCTAAGCTGTTTGTTTCAAATTCCTTTGCCCGCTAGCAAAATTATATTATTCAAAATCTAATTTATACTTTTCTTTGTATTTATAAAAACATGTATATTTTGTATGCCCTACATTTTGCCACAGTTTAATTTGAATTGGCATTGAAATCATGTGTTTCTGTAGGAAATGAGGAATGTCAGTAACATCTGTACATCTTCTGTCTTTTCCACTTCTTGGATGCTACTAACTCTTCTCCCTACTTCCAAATTCAAAGGATTGTTGAGATGAGGAACAGTGTACAGCCAGTGGTAAACGGCTTGTTGGTTTTCTCTGCTGTCTTAATTTTTGTTTAGTTTCTGACCTTTTATGAGTTAGCCTCTTTGAATCTGGATGCCTGCTGCCCACTTTATTTGGTTTTTTTTTTTTTCCTCCTACAGATTGTCTAGATTCTGATCCTCTACTTGATGTTTCGATATTGTGGTCAAACTGAGTCTTTGATTTCACAACAGATATTTTCATTTGTTGACTTTCTCATTCCTGTACTAGCGTTTATCCTTAGTTCTAACCTTGAATTTGTCCTGTTGCCACTTCCCCAGTCCTTGTCACATGTTCTGCATTTTTAATTTATGTCCTGTCATCATAACAAAGACCAGTCAATATGTATTTGTTTAACTATTTAAGCAAGTTTGAGAAGTAGAGTTTCTAAATTCTTATATTTCATAGGGAAATACTGGTTAGGTTTTTCCAAAAACATACTGGTGTTTAAGTGTTCATATATATTGAAAAGTTTTCCTTCTTAATATTTTGTCACATTTCTATAATATTATGTTATCTTCTCAAAATATTTTTTCAGTTTCTCTTTCCTGTTCTTAGTTTTCTCTGTGAAATAAAGTAAATGGAAACAACAGTGGATAGAAAGTTGGTCTCCCATAAAACTGTATCCATTTAAAGAACCAAAATATTAAGATTAAGCCCCACATAAGTCATATCTTGGCAGGTGAATCATCACGTTATAAAAATGAAGTATAAATATAATAAATCTTTTCTAAAGTGAGTGAGTGCTGAATTATGTTGACATTCATTTTTAAATAATATTTAACGGGGTTTTTCATTGTCTTGAGTTTATAGTGTTACCACCATAATATTTTCTGTGAGTAGTTTTATTCTTCTTGCTGTCTTTGGTGACTTAGCATTCTATATTGAGCACTTAAATGCTTGTTTCTTATTTTAATTTGAGGTGTTCTTGTATAGGGAAGGAGCCACCTATCTTTTTTTTTTTTAGAAGTTCTTTGAACTCTTAACCTTGCTTAGGTGTATACTGTACATGGAATAAGGAAGAAGAAAAAGTCATTCATACTACTCAAATCAACCCAGGTGATCAATAGGTTGTAGTTTTATGGTATATAATCTTTGTATGTTATTTGAAATAAATATTTTTTTATTCTTGATTTTCTTACTCTCTAAAGTTAAGTTGTACCATATAGATTCTCTTCAATCCCTTCTAAACAAGTCTATAACTAACCCTCTTAAAGTATTGGCTTTAATAACTTCCAAATGAGAAGTTTGAGGTGATGGTCCTATATATTTCAAAACCTTTATAACCTGTTTTACTGCTTTATTTCACATTAAGGAATAAAATCCAAACTCATTTTTGCACTTGATCTATTATATAACTTCTTCCTGCCCACCCGTCTTTATGTTTACCATATTTTTTTCTGAACTGCTTCCCTTTACATTGTATTCTAATATTCTGTTACTGCTCACATTGTCTGCTGGCTACCCTCTTACTATCTATTCATTCTTCAACGTTCTACTCTTTTCTTAGGGTTTCCACTCCCTAGTCTCTCTTTCAAGTTCATTATGTCCCACCATTTAGTGTTCTTAAAAAGTTACATGAGACTATACATTTAAAATTTTATATGGTCTGTATTATGTCCTTGGTTAAATGGACATTCTCTAATATGGCTACCTTGGCTCTCGTTAAATTTTTAAAAAAATTATTTATGCCTTTATGTAAAAGATACTTCATCCTCAAAAGAATTTGAAGTAGCTTATAAGAGTAAATACTCCAAAAGTACAAATGGCAAAATTAGTAAATTAAGACCAGAGATAAAAGTAGTGTATAGAAATGCATAAACACTATGAGGTTGCTAACTAAGATCAAATTAGCGAGCAACCAGAGCTAAAATGGAAATTTGATGAGTTTTGAGGTTTGGATTACCCATAAATTCCACAGGCATACTAGATGATCTGGAAAACTGATACATTTTGTGCACTTTAAGTCTCAGAAATAATTTCTGTTTGGGCCTTGTAATGGAGCTACTTATGTTATATGTTATAGTAAATAATGTCTTCAGCATTATAAAAATAGATAAGCTTCATATTGTTTCTATAGAATGTAAGCCTAGGATTTGCAATAAAATGCAATTGAATTTTTAAAAAAAGTGTACTGTGAGTATTCAGTTTTCTGATGGTCTGGTTCGTTCCAAGGATAAAATTTAGAGCAGAGGTTGCAGACAGGTGAATTCTTGGCCAAATCAGACTTTGAAATGTGTTTTGGATAGCTGATATAATGTTGGCCCATAAGATGACTGTTTATTTACATTTTCTTTAATTTCTTTCAGCACTGTAATATTTTGTTTTTATTTTTCTTTTGGCTTGCATACCTGATTGAGATGTTCTCTCTTCTATTACTAATTTGCTAAGAATTTTTATCAGTGTATCATCAGGTACTTTTATCAGTATCTTTTGAAATGATCTTATTATTTTCCTTCTTTATTCTGTTATTGTATGAATTATATAAATTAATTTACAGATTTTAAGCCAACTTAGTATTCTTGGGTTAAACTCCATTGTGATCTTCATATATGGCCCTTTTTTGGATATGGCCGAGTTTGATTTACTTGTGTGTTGTTAAGGATTATTGTTCTTCACAAAGTATAGTATTCTTTAGTTTCCTTTTTCAAATAAAACCTTTGACCGGTTTTTGTATCAGAAAGATGTTAGCCTCATAAAGTGACTGGGAGTGTTATCTTACTGTTCTGTTTTCTAAAAGCTTGTGTATAAGTGAATATTTGATTGAATTGTCCAGTGAGTAATCTGTAATTAGTGTTTTGTTTGTGGGAACATTGTTAATTAAAAATTCAGTTTCCTTGATAGATATATATATAGAACTATTTACCTTTTTTCTCTGTCAGTTTTGGTAATTTGTAAATCTTTTAAGGAACCTATTTCAGTCTAAGTTGTTGAATTAATTAAGAGTTGTTTGTAATAGTCTTGTACTCTGTAAAATGAAGGTAGCAGCTATAATAATGTCCCTTCTTCCAATTCTGCTTCTGGTAATTTACATTTTCTCTTTTCTTGCATAGTTTAATATGAAATTTGTCTCTTTTATTTTTGGTAAACTAAGTTTTTCATTTCATGTCATCAGTTTTTCTGTCCATTTTCTATTTCATTAATTTCTGCTCTTAGATTTCCTCCTTTGTATTTAATTTGTTCTTCTTACTCTAGTCACTTTAAGTGGAAGCCTAGGTTAGTCTTTTTAATATTCATTCTTTTCTACTCTGAGTTATAAAGCTATGTCTTTTATGCACTGCTTTAGTTATATACATGCTACAAATTTTGCAGGGTTGTATTTTCATTATCATTTAGTTCTAAATGTATTTCCCTTGTGATTTCCTCTTTGACTTAGTCTGTCTTTCTTACCTGGGATTTCATGGGCAAATTAAGCTCTAATTCTCTCTTTCCTGTTCATGTAGAATGATACTGATTATATGTCATTCTTGGGAGAATTGAGAAAATAGTCACTCAGATCATTTCTGGTCATTTTGGTCATTCAGATGTGGAACTCTTCTTGAGAAAGGTTCTATGAGTTATTAAAAATGGCATATTTCATTTGTAATATTTTGGGATGCTACAGGTTTCCAGTTTAATTATATGTGGCCAGAGAATATACTGTGCTTTCAGTTTTTAAGAATGTATTGAAACTTGTTTCATTGTCCCAAATATGGTCCCTTTGATGAATGTTCCATACACACTTAAAAAGAGCGTATTTTTTGCTGTTGTTGGGTAAGTATTCCACAAATGTCAGCTAGATTATGTTAATAATGTTCAAGTCTCTCATATCCTTACTGATACTCTCTGTATTTGTTCTATCAATTGCTGAGAAATTAGTTTTAAAATCTTCATCTATAATTGTGGAGTAGCTCATTTTTTCTTTTTGATCCATTAGTTTTGCTTCATGTATTTTGGAGTTGTGTTATAAGGTATATAAACATTTAGGATTATTATATCTTCTTGCTGAATTGATCCTTTTATGTAATTAAATGTCCCTCTTTATCTTTATTAGTATTCCTGGTTTTGTCTGGACTCTGTTTTGTTTGATATTAATAACAACCTTTACTAGCTTTGAAACAATTAATGTTTTCATTGTCTTTCTGCATGCTTTTAACCTCTTTGTCTTTATATTTGAAGTATGTTTCTTGTAGACAGTATATAGTTAGCTCTTGCCTTTTTATCCAGACTGTCAATCTCTGCCTCTTAATTGGTGTATTCAGTTCATTTTTACTTAATGGTAGTTATCAGTATTTTATGCTTGAAATTACCATCTTGCTAATTGTTTTGCTTGTCCTAGTTGTGTTGCTCCTTTTTTCCTTTGTTCATATCTCTTTTGATTATTTTTAGTATTTCATTTTATCACCTGTATTGCCTAGTTACCTCTTTTTTTTTTTTTTTTGAATGATTGTTTTGGCTTTGTAATATATGTGTTTTAACTATAGTCACCTTTACATAATAATTAACTGCTTCTACTCCTTTTATGTCTCTTGTGGGATTATTGCCACATATTTTATTTCTATATACATTGTGAATCTCAGGAATAGATTATTATTACTTAAAAGTAATTTTTTTTAATAAGGAAAAGGAAGATACCTATTTTTATATCATTTCTGATTTTCTTCATTGCTTTTCATGAATCCAGTTTCATCAGGTATTACTTGGATAATTTCCATTCACCGGGATGATTTCCCTTAAATTTTTTTTTTTTTTTATAACGCAGGTCTGCTGGCAAGATCTTCTCTCAGATTTTGTCTGCAAATGTCTCTTTCACCTTATGTTTGAACTATATTTTCATTGCATATAGTATTCCTGATTGAAAGTTTTTTTTCTTCATTCAGCACTTTAAAAGTGTCTTTCTTTTGTCTTCTGGCTTCCATTATTTCTTTTCTTTTTTTTTTAATTTAATTTTTTAAAACTTTTTAAAGATTTTATTTATTTGAGAGCGTGAATGAGACTAACGAGGGTTGGGGGTGGAGGTGTGGGGTTGAGGAGAGGCAGAATCCCCACTGAGCATAGAGGCCCATGAGAGACTGGATCCCAGGACCCTGATATCATGATCTGAGCCACCCAGGTGCCCCTGGCTTCCATTATTTCTGGTGAGAAGTCAGAAGTTATCTTTCTTCCTTTTTTTTTTTTTTAAGACTTATAGGAGAGAGAGTAAGAGAGAGCGTGAGCAGGGGGAGGAGCAGAGGGAGAAGTAGACTCCCAGTTGAACAGGGAGCCCGGCACAGGTCTCCATCCCAGGACCCTGGGACGGAAGGCAGATGCTTAACCGACTGAGCCACCTAAGTACTGCTTCTTTCTTCCTTTTTACATAATGTTTTTTACCCTGTCTGGCTGTTCTAAATTTTTTTTCTTTATTACTGATTTTCAGTAATTTTACTGACATGTCTTGGTACAGTTTTCTTTACATTTATCCTGCTTGAAGTTTGCTTATTAGATTTGTGAGTTAATATTTTTGTGTCTAAATTTTGAGAATTTCTAGGCATTATGACTTCAAGTATCTATTTTACTCTTCTTTTTTCCTGGGATTCTAGTTACACACTATATGGTATTCTCCTAAATGTAATGTTGCCTCTGTACTTTTTCAGCCCTTTTTTTCTCTTCACGCTTGAGTTTGAATAATTTGTGTTGCTCTATATCAGGCTCACTTTTCCTTTTTTCTGCATTGTCACCCATTGAAATTTAATAACAAACACTATTTTTCAGTTATGGAAATTCTGTTTGATCATTTATTTTTATAGATTTCATTTCTCTCTTCATGTTCATATTTTTCTTTAAATTGTTGAGTACACATAAAAGAGTTTAGAAGTCCTTGTCTGCTAATTCCATGCCTGTCATTTAAAGGTCTATTCCTGTTTACCTGCATATTTCCTAGTTATGAGACACAATTTTTTGCTTCTTTGTGGTCTGAGTAATTTTTATTTGATGGTTGACATTTTGACACTATATTGTTGAATGTCTGAATGTTACAGCCCTTTAAAGAATATGGAATTTATTTTGGACTAGCAGTTAGGTTACTTGTGAATCAACTTTATTCTTTTTATTTCCCTCTTCTTTTTTAACTTTTTTTTTAACTTTATCTATTTTTATTGAATTTTTTTTCTTTTAATTCTAGTATGGTGTACTCTTTAAACCCCATCACCTATTTCACCCATTGTCACACCTACTTTCCCTCTGGTGGTAACCATCAGTTTGTTCTCTATAGTTTTAAGAGTCTGTTTCTTGGTTTGTCTCTTTCTTTTTTCTTTGCTTGTTTATTTCTTAAATTCCACATATGAGTGAAATCGTGGTATTTGTCTCTCTTTCAGTTTAATTCTTCTGAGGTTTTGAAGCATTGTTATGGCATCTCTCTAGTAGCCTGTACTATAAAGTTAGAGTAGTTCTACTGTTATGTGTGGCCTTTCTGGATTCTCTGCCAAATACCCCAGGTTTTCAGTTGAAATCCCTGTCTGGCTGGTTGCATATGGATCTATCACAGTCCTGTGGGAATGCCTACAGTTCCCTTGAGGTTATTTTCTCAGTTCTCTCCAGTTTTCTCACACATACTAGCTTTCTTAGCTTTTCCAGTCTCTGAGCAAAAAGTAGCACTTCATCAGTTCTGTGCTTTGCTTTCCTCACATAATGCTGGGTATGGCCAAAAGATGGGAAAGTGGTAGAGTTCACTTCTTGGTTTTTTGCTTTTTGTTTTTCTAATCATCCCTTTGTTATGCCTGTTGTACATTATTTGAAAAGATATGGGAAGCCTCACCAGGTGCCAGTTAACCTTGTTAGGACTGTAAACTGTATAGCCACTGTATTTAAACTGCTGGGTTGTGGACAGAATTATATTAAATAGACTGAGTAAGCTGTGGTAAATTTGCAGTAAAATACCTTTCATGACTAACAGAGTGCCACATCCTATAGTCTTTCTAGCCCTCATCTATTTAGGTGTAAAGTCATTTACTCAATGTAAGCAATATGTACTCAGTAGATGCAGTGTCACTGCAGTTCCATTGCAGATGCTCCTGCCACAGATGACTGCCAGTCTACCATGTTTGTATAGCAGCATCTAAGATGCTTATATGTCATATTTCATAGTACCTTTTAAGAAGGCCTACTCCTATTTAGTTAAAAATTCCAAAAGTTGCTCTCAACTATGTTTAGAAAAGTGAATACATTTTGAGGTAATTTAAAATAAACTGTTTCAGGTTATAACTAATGGCAAACATTTTATTGTCAGTTCTTTGGTAATGGGATGGAAATCTTCATTAATTACAATAAAATCTCATAGGAAACTTAGAATTTGTAGAATGGTTCAAAGAAAGTTGAATGATGTTATATTCTGGTATATTTCCTTTCAGTCCATTCTTTGTGTCAGATATGGGTATACACACATTTTTAACAAATTGGGATCATATTTAAAAAAAAAAATACTAAATGTCTTGATTTTTCCCCTCACACATTATTTATATTTTCCTGTCTTTTAAATATATACTGAAAGTATCAATCTAAAAAATATTTCAAATTTATTTTTGTGTTTTTCTTTTTCTATTAGAAATAATACTACAGAGAGTATTCTGTTTTCTTCTGGATTTCAGAGAACTCTGATAGATTTCTAGTGATTTTTGAAACCTTCTCTGTTAATTACGTTAGTACATACTCATTGTAAAGATTTTGAAGCATAAAAGAAATATAAATATTTTAATATTTGTATTCTAGTCTGTTTACATCTGAATTATTTTACTAGACTTGAAAATTTTATGTTCTTTTAATGTATATATATGTCTTGAGCTTTTTCCTATTTCATTAATTTTTTTTTGAAAATAATCCTTTTGGTGATTACCTAATATTCTAGTTTGAGAATATAACTTACTGTGTGTTTATGTTGATGAACATCTAGGTTATTTCCAGTTTTTTGATTGGAAAAAAGTTTTTAAGATATCCTTTGGCCATTTTGCTAATGGAAGTGTGACTTAATTTTTTTAGGTAGTCTTTATGTATTGATGTGAATCTTCATTAAATGTGAGAAAAAAATTTTTTCCTGAATTTGTTAATTTATATTTTTTGTTAAAGGTATTTTTTGAAAAACTTTGATATATTTTATATACTTTCCCTTGTGATTAATTTCTTTTAGAAAAATCTTTTTCCTCTTGGAGGTTAGATAATATTCATCTATATATATATATTTTTTTAATCAAGTCTTGGCTAGAATTTATTTTGAACTCTAATACATGATCTGATAAGAATCTTAACTTTTTTCCCCTCAGGCCATTTAAGCAGATGATTAGTGAGATCATACCTTTTGTATTCCAGGATATCTATTCTTTACAGAATGATACATTTTTTTTCTTTAACTAATACTGACAAAATTTTGTGACTAATCCTTTAGTAAAAACAGAGCTTGCCATGCAACAAACCTACAGTTCAACCTGAACATTAGTCCCCAAAAGGTGTACGTTCGGCATTATAGTTGTGCTCCTAATACAGTTATCCCTTGATGGAAAGGAGAGAATGATCATGGTGGTTGAGATGGGGACATCTGAAATGTAGAGACTGACGCCTGATTGTAAGAGTACAGGAATCCTGTTTCCTTATCCGTGCTTAGCATAGTGCTGATTGCAGGTATTTTGAAGTGTTTGTTTAATACCTGAGAGAAAGCATGAGAAAGAAAGGTTCTGATGGCTTCTTTGTGACTTATAAAATGTTTGGCTATTTTTTAATATAAACAAAGCTAATCCCAGGCAGAATGCTCAAATGCCTTTCAATTAGGAAAAGTTATTTTTATCTTCATATAATAAAACTTTTCATGATGTCGCTATTAATTCTTATCTTTTAAGTAGGAGTTTAAACTTGCTCTAGCATTAGTATCACCTCAGGTGCTTAATAAGTATTTATGCCCAAGCCAAACCCCAGAATGATTAAGTTACAATATCTGAGGATATGACGCAGACATTAGTACTTTTGTATGTTTGTTTTTTGGTTTATTCTAGCATATAGCTGAAGTTGAGAACCACTGCTTTAAGACTATGGACAAAGAGAATTTAAGGCAGTGTGTTCCTAAACTCTCCAAGTGTTTTAGTCAATTTGGGCTGCTAAAACAAAGGAACAAAGACTGGGAGCCTTACTAAACAACAGAAATTTCAACCTCATAGTTCTGGAGGCTGGACTTCTGAGATCTCAGGGTTGGCAGCATGGTGTTGGGATCTGGTGAAGACCTTCCAGGTTGCAGATTGCTGACTTCTTGTACCCTCATGTGGTAGAGAATAGAGAGGAAGCAAGCAGTCTCATGACTGTTACAAGGGCACAGATCTCATTCATGAGGGCTCTACCCTCATGACATCTAATTTTAATTACTTCCCAAGGACTCCACCTCCTAATGCCATTATTGGGAGATAGGATTTCATTGTATGAAGTTTTAAGGGAACACAGACAGTTTAGCCCATAACACCAAGGGAGTAAAATTGCTTCTTTGTTAAATGCTTGATGAAAATAGACCTTTGAATTGGCTGGTGCTTTCTAAAAATTCTCAGATGGGGAGATTCCATAGTCTGTCATGGTAGACTTTTTCAGTATTTAGATAATCTGGAGAACAGTGTTCCTTCTCTATTTTATAATCCACATTGTTTTATTACATAAGCGATACAAATAGACAAAAGCTCTTCAGTGTTTCTTTTTTTTGGATTTTCAGATTTATGATGGATTGAAAATATATGTAAATTTCAGTTAGCATGAGAACATTTTTGGTGTTTAATGTTTTTGTAGCTCAAAAAGGATATATACTAAACCAATATAAATTTTCATTGCAATAGTACTCCTCTAAATGTAAGAGATACACTTCATAGATAGTCTGTTGTCAGAAAATGTTTTAAGGAGATGAAAAATATAGGAGGCATAGAAATGTATTTCCAAGTCTCCAAATAAAGGACTTGTCAAAGTTAAATATCTTCAGTGATATAATAGCCATTCAGGAAATATTTGTTGACTGCCTCTTAGGTGTTATGCACTATTGTTCTTGGCTTAGACTACAGCAGTGAAAAAGATGAAGTTCTACGTTCGTAGAATTCCCATTGTTATTAGAAGGACTAACAGTGTACAATTTGACTAGAAAATAATACAGTTTATAGTCATTACAATTTATAGTCATTAATACTATTAAAAAGTGAAGCTGTAATTGGGTAGACTGTGACAGAGAGGAGGAGATACTGTTCATAGCGTCAGAAAATACCACACATTTAGGTAGAAACCTGAATGTTGAGAAGAAGCTGGCCACTTGAAAATCTTGGTGAGTTTCAGACAGAGGGAACTGTAATTGTGAATTCCTGGGCCATGGTCTAGTTAATGTTTTGAAGGACGGTAGAAGAGGCAGAGTTAGTGAGGGTATTTTATGTAAGATAATGGGAAATTGAGACATTTGTTTTCTTCAGTTAACCAGAAGACTTCTTGTCAGGAGGTACCTGGGAAGGCCCTCCAGACTTTTTCTTTGTCCTTCTGTTGGTTGGTTGGTTTGTTTGTTTCTTTCAAGATTTTATTTATTTATTTATTTTTAGAGAGAGAGAGAGAGAGAGGGAATAGGGGAAGGGGAGAGGGAGAGAATCTCCAGCAGACTTGCACTGAGCCCAGTGCAGGGCTTGATATCATGACCCAGACATCATGACCTGAGCCAAAATCAAGAATCGGACACTTAACTGACTAAACCACTGGGTGCCCCTGTTTTTCAGGGTTTCTTTTTGTGTTTTCTTCTTTTACTTTCCTTGTCTCCTTTTACACCTTCCCCCCACCCCCCACCGCTGCCTTCCACCCCCACACAACCAGACTACATTATTTATTTAGCAGCCTATGGAGAAGGGCCTGGGGCAAGCATGGGGATGACTTCTGTAATAATCTTGAGGCATAATTTGAGGCAAATGGGGCCAAGACTAGAATGAGGTATGTTGGTAAGAGACTGGAAATTTTTAGAATGTGTACAGCCTACTTTCTCTTGAATTTGCTCTTGGGGAATAGGAGTTACTTGTTCAGTTTTTTGATAATGAACTATTCAAATTCTTGTATATTTTCTTATGTGTTAAAAGTTTTAGGTCACCTTCCTTAACCAGGATGTTTAATCTTCATAGTTCCTAAAATTTACAGCATATTTTTATCATGATTCATCTAATTTATTATGGAGAACATGTGTTAGTATTATTTTGGAAGTCTTTGATCTTGTTGGGCGATGTATGGTGGGGGGCCAGATGTCCAACAAAAGGAATTACATAATTTTGGTTTAATCTTCTTAGTGAAGTTACAGTGTACTAAAGTAAATTACCTTTTTTTATTCTGTTAGACTTTATTTTTTTTTAAGATTTTATTTATTTATTTGACAGACAGAGATCACAAGTAGGCAGAGAGGCAGGCAGTGAGACAGAGGGGGAGGCAGGCTCCCTGGTGAGCAGAGAGCCCAATGCGGGGCTTGATCCCAGGACCCTGGGATCATGACCTGAGCCGAAGGCAGAGGCATTAACCTACTGAGCCACCCAGGCGCCCCTCTTCTATTAGACTTTAATAGTAAAGAATTATTCTTGAGGGTATAATATTGAATTATGTGATAGCATCCCAGTTCTCTTTTTCTTTTACAAAAATATATATTTTATTTATTTATTTTTTTAAAGATTTTATTTATTTATTTGACAGATCACAAGTAGGCAGAGAGGCAGGCAGAGAGAGAAGGGAGGAAGCAGGCTTCCCGCTGAGCAGAGAGCCTGATGCGGGGCTCGATCCCAGGACCCCAAGATCATGACGTGAGCCGAAGGCAGAGGTTTTAGCCACTGAGCCACCCAGGCGCCCCAATATTTTAAAGCTACTTTGTCAGTATACTATGTGGACAACTTAGCCACATTTCATAGGAATTCTTGAGTTTTTGAATGTCAAGTGGAGCTATCCATAAATAATCTAAGTCTTTATTAAATGAAACACATTACTGATGGCTATTCAGTTAATTTGTTTGATGTACATTAGCAGTGTACCAAATGTGATTTTTCACTTGCTGTGAGAAACTAAAGTAAATGATGTGTTTGGGTAATTTAAGGGTTTCAGTATATAGACATATATCTTTACTGCTAATTAAAGATAATTCATATTATTTTGTTGTCATGACTAGGTAATAGATCAAAATTGGTGATATTTTAGTAAAACTGTTCTCTACTGAATGTTTCTATAAAACAAATACCTGTGTACAATTAGTAGGAATATGGAATACCCATATGTTTCAGTTCATTTGGGACACTACTAGTTTATACTTTTTTCTCTAATGTTTCAAAATGTTTTGATTTAGCTTATATATATGGATACTTTAAAGTTAGGGAAATGATGGCAGTATAACTCTGAATTTACATTGGTTCATACAGGTTTTTCCTAATATTTTGGGGTATTGTATCACTAAGTAACAGGTACTGGATGCCAAGTATGCCGTCACAGTTGAGTATGTCAAGTCAAACGGTAAATAATGTTTAATGAGATGCTCATTCACCTGAATTTCTTTGGCTTGTCTCAGTTTGGCTGATAGTTCTCTCTTGAAAATACTTGTTACAGAGTTCTCTTCTTTTAAAAGTTATGACATTTTTACTGTAGTAGTTTCTTAAAAAAAAAAAAAGATTTTATTTATTTATTTGACAGAGACAGCGAGAGAGGGAACACAAGCAGGGGGGAGTGGGAGAGAGAGAAGCAGGCTTCCTGCTGAGCAGGGAGCCCAGCGCAGGGCTGGATCTCAGGACCCTGGGATCATGCCCTGAGCTGCAGGCAGTCTTTAACCAACTGAGCCACCCAGGCACCCCTACTGTAGTAATTTCTTATTTGTGGCAAGTTAGTATGTCTTTTTAGTAAGCTAGTATTTTTATTATAGTGGTTATTTTTCTTAATGTTTTGATGAGTGTTGCATAAGTTTTGAAATGTTCCCAGTTCTATTTTTCCCTGAGCCATGTTATTTTAACGTGCTGTTTGCAGGATGTGAGGTTTGTCAGGAAGCATTTGTTGCATTATAACACAATTGTCTCTATTGCTGTAAACATTACATAATGTAAACCGTATTCACTATATGACTATAAGCCTTGAGTGGTGTTTGCATAGTATCTGCTTTTCCACCTTCTACCACAAGAAATCTTGCTATAGATGGGATGTATTAGCAGCACAAGATCTAATAAGTGTTTCAGAGATGCTTAATTTAGACTAATTGATGGGGGGTTGGAAGCTCAAAGGATGCTACTCACAATACATCCTGAGTTCTAAATAAGCAGCAAACAGAACATTTGAGTCAGAGAATGTTTTTAGGTTTCCTTCTGAAAATTGAATATTAATTTCTTTCAAACATTTTAAGTACAGGAAATAAAATGTGCTTTTTATGTTAAATTTTACCAGCATTTATATATGACCTATGATGTATAAAGTGCTGTGGTGAAAACAGAGATGACATAGACATAGACCCAGACATAAACCCTACCAAGCAGGAGTTACTGATCTTACCATTGAGACTCACATCTAAATTAATTAGCTAAACAATATCCATTAGATTCCTCATGAAGATTCCTTTAATAATGTTAATGATATTCTTTAATCTTTGTCATTTAAGATACTTAAATTTCATATTTGCTTAAACTAACTGCAAAATAATCCTATCCCTGGGATGAAAACAGGTCTTTTGTGGAAACACTGTGACTCAAACCACATGCCAACTGCTTCTTGTCTGCGTGCAGACAACAGAATCAGTGAATTAAAAAGATTTCAGTGGGGAAACCAAGGCAGGGCTAGTTATGATGATTTCCCTTGGGCATGTATTTTCATGATTGTGATTTTATTTATGCTAGTAAAATTATCCCAAAATAAGAATTACTTAATGATAGCTTGCAAGGACAGTATGATTTCCAGAGGCCGTTTGAATAATGTTGTGAGTGTTTTATCTGGCTATGCCAAAAACCCCCCACAAACTTAGTTATGGAAGACTCTTTATATATTTCAGTCCTTAGAAATGGTTCTTGAGGTCAGGTTCTAGATAAGCAGGGAATCTTGTAAAATAGCTACTTAAATATAAATATTAGGATATAGAGGAACTACTTAAATATCTACTATTTTATAAAGTAATTTTGAGAAATACTGCTGCTTGTCCATTCTAACATTTTATAAAATACTTTTATTCTGATTCTTCATATATACCTTTTTTTTTTTTTAAAGATTTTATTTATTTATTTGACAGAGATCACAAGTAGGCAGAGAGGCAGGCAGAGAGAGAAGGGGAAGCAGGCTCCCCGCTGAGCAGAGAGCCCGGGATCATGACCTGACCTGAGTGGAAGGCAGAGGCTTTAATCCACTGAGCCACCCAGGCGCCCCTAATTCTTCATATATACCTTTGACATTAATGTCTTTAACACTAAATCAGTATTTTGGGTCATTAACACAGTTTTCCAAAGCACATCTTCCCTTCAATTTAAGATGTGTAATATAACATACTGTCACAGCTATATAGGATGATCTTATCTCAAGCCACAGACACCTGTACCTTTAGGACACTTAGGGTTTTCAGGTTTTTTCTGTGTAGCTGTCTGTTTTTGACCTCCATAGTGAAATCATTTACTGATAGTTTTTTTAAAAGTGGCCTTCAGGGATGCCTGGGTGATTTAGTTGTTTAAGTGTCCAACTCTTGATTGTGGCTCAGGTCATGATCTCAGGGTTGTGAGATCAAGCCCCACATCAGGGTCCTCGATGGAGGTGGAGTCTGTTTAAGATTCTCTCTCTCTCTCTCTCCCCTTCTCTCCTTGCCCCCCCCCCCCAAGTGGCCTTTAAAAGATTTCTTTATAATGACATCTGATGTTTAGATTGAAAACCAGGAATACATTTTTAATCTTGTTACTTCTCCTCTTTGCTTGAAAAAGGTTGGCATGTGAGTTTTATATATACTTTCCTTGTATCCTAGATATAGATATTCTCCTTAGACTTAGATAAAATTAGCAGGTAGAGGAAAGTATTTGTTATAATAGACAGCAGTTATCTGTTTTGGTAATTATTGAAATTTGTCAAGTTTTGTACTTATATACTCACTATGAGTGAGCAGGTCTACTAGTATTCTAATGTTACTCGTGCTTACCACTGTTTGGTGTGTCAGAAATATTCTTTTTTGTTGGATTTTACCCAGCCTTGAAGTTACTCATTTAGAAAATATTTTGAGTACCTATCCTGTTCTTGGAGTTTGGGTTACATAAGTGACTGAAACAATAATCTTTGTCATCTTGAGACTTTGTAAAGACTTTGGCACTGATTTAAGTGAAATGGGAGCCATGGACAGTTTTAAACAAAAGAGTGATAAGATCTTATTTATATTTTAAAGAGTGATACTTCGAAATCTGACTTTTATTATTTGAGCTAGATTAAGATTTAGATATTTTCTCTCT
>RCUC01152368.1:0-22552 GCA_003697995.1 Taxidea taxus jeffersonii
ACCTGATATCCGATGGATAGATGTTCAGTTTCTACCAAGATTTAGTAGCAAGCCAGAAGATATTTCTCAAAGAATAATCACCTGCAATAGAAAGTACAGATTTGCTCCCAGGTCCTAGATATCTGTACTCTTCATTTTCCTGGGTATTTCCCAGAGGCGCCATGTACTCATTAAATCCAGAATCTCTAGGAAGCACACTCATATCAATGAGATTGGCTCAAGTTAGTGGTATATTCCAGTCTCCCATGGTCTGATACCCTTAGAATCATTCCCATGTATGTTCCCCAGGTTTCTTCAAATACATGTTAGCAAAGTCACAGTTTTCTTGATAAGTTATTTCCTCTTGTATATACCTGTCCCTCCTGGAAGATGCTAAGATTTGACCATAGTTGTGGGTGGCACAGGAAATGGTTGTGGTAAGTCTTGAAGAGATTGGGCATCCCATCCCCTATGAAGGCCCCTGTCTCAGAGGAGATTATTACAGGGCTTTCAAACTAAAGAAGCCTATTCTTCTAAGACACTGGAAGGCACACTACATCTACTGGTAAGGGAGACTCAGTAATTTGGGAGTTCAAAATTATCTGTTCCATTAGGGTCCAGACACCAGATGTCTCTTTTTCAAGTTTCAGAATTCCATGTTTTACAGTTTCTTAACTTTCCATGAGAAATTTGTTGAGATTGTGAATTCAGCTGTTTATAATTTAGCAAGCCACACAAAGTATGTGTATGAATATCAGCCCTGGAGCTACACAAAATAAGAGCCTTACTTAGAGCAGTTGTGGAAGCTTTGGTTTTCAGACTATGACTTGAGTTAAGGGACCTGAGCTTGTTATTTTCTTTTTGTAAGGACTCAAGTGAAGCCAAAAGAATCCAGTCATCCCTGCAGTCCTCGTAGGCATTATTACTGGCACAGTGGTCAAGTGCAGCAGCCACTTGGACTCCCGAGGCATATGCTTGACTTAATACTTCCTCATAATTGACAACAGGCAATAGCTTGATTTGTTGTAATGAAATCTGAAAAATTTGTTCCAGTGGTACTTAGTAAGGTCTATAGTTCTGTCATATAGCTTATCATGTTACAGAACCCAGAAAATGAAATAGTCCAGAATTGCCAGGAAAAATAGGCTGGCTGTTTCCCCCACATTCTTCTTACTCATTCTATTCCATCCCATTTTGTCAGTATTACACTTTTGTGGTCTATTAGAATGGAGCCATTTCTAAACATTGTGTTGAACTTTTAAAAGTTTTAAATATTCTTCTTTTTGCCCTTACAGTTGAACTGAGCCTGTCCTCTAATATATTTTTCTCCCTTTGTTTATTCTTTATTTTGTTAATCCATGATCTATTCTTACTTACCTCTGTTGTATTTTTACTGGGGAACTCTTCCGGCTTTTATGTTTCAGCTTTGAGGCCATGTTTTGAGAGACAGAGTTCTTAACAATACAGTTTTTAAAGAGGAACTCAAGGTAACTTTCTCTTAGTTCTGAAGCTTTATGGTATGTGTTTGACTTAATTAGCAGAATTTTTTTCTCTTCAAAACAGTTAGATTTAGATGTAGGCTTTTTCTAAAATTCTGTTCTTAAGTTTGAGTCAGAAGTTAGAATGTATGGTCTGGTTGTTCCATTTGTAAACATCATATCTTAGTAAATTGAAATGTCATTCAGGAAGTGAAAAGGCCAAAACAGTTGTGTAATTTCACATCCGGAGCTTCTAAGATTCAAGTATGTGTGTGATTGCCATGAAGGTACTTGAAGCATTCTTGTTTTTCTTCTTTCATTTCAATTCAGTTCAGTACAATTCAGACTTATTGAGAAGAGCATAATCATAATTTCCTGATACAGTAAATATAGGAGGAACAAGGCTACCTAGAAGTATAAGGGTCAACATTTAGATCACTATGGGATTCTGTAATCCCATGCCTCCACCACAGGCCTCCCAAACCCCTCGGCAATTATGATGTTTCTGACCCATTGCTGTAGAAATTATTTTTAAACGTTTTTTTAAATCCAAAAAAAGTTGGATTACACTTTACTTTGGAAAAAGTACACATCACAGAAACAATTTGCAAAGAGAAACAGTGAGTTTTAGTCGACTTTTCATTTTATCTCTTATCAACCTACCATATTTATAGTTGTGTCACTTTCTGTGGAATGGTATATTTGCTGGAGTATTCAAGTGCAGAAGCTGAAACATCAGCTTTTCATATGGGGACATACAATAGTAGGACTATCTTGTTTTTGTTCTATAAAATCAACTGTGTAAGTGAGTATTACTTTAAGATACTTCTTTGGTGAGATTACATTAATGTAGAAGAAGGATCTAAGAAACCCTTATTTCTGAAACAGAACTATCTTTGGGCAAGTCTTCAATCTCTGTGTAGTCAGCTTCCCGGTTGAATAAGTGGAGATAGTACCTGGCTGTAGTTTTAATGGGGATTAATGAATTAAGAGTATTGAGATCACCATCTGGTACTCACAAAGCACTTTTGGGATGCCTGGGTGGCTCAATCGGTTGAGTATCTGCCTTCGGCTCCGGTCATAATCCCAGGGTCCTGGGATTGAGTCTCCTGTCGGGCTCCTTGCTCAGCGGGGAGCCTGCTTCTCCCTCTGCCTGCTCTGCCTGTTCTGCCTGCAGCTGTCCATGCTTCTGCTCTCTCTGACAAATAAATAAATAAAATATTTTTTAAAAAAAGAAAAGCACTTAACTGTTAGTATTATTTTCCTTCTCATTATTATACCTGAGAGGTGATTATAATAATGGCTTAAATATAAAATTTGGCACTATTTTAACTTCTTTTCCTTTTTTTCAGATGACCTGTGTAGAAAAAGCAGGAACGGATGAGAAAATGCTTATGAAGGTCTTTCGCTGTTTAGGAAGTTGGTTTAACCTAGGAGTTTTGGACAGTAACTTCATGGCTAACAATAAGTTACTAGCACTCCTTTTCGAGGTTTTGGTAAGTAATGGCTTTGTTTATGAAAGTATTTTAATCACAGTAGTCACAGTAGTAACTAACCTTCTGGGACATAGCAGTGTTTTCAGATTTCTGTATAGTGATTGAAAGGTGTATAGTAAGAAAGTGGCAGTGTCTCCTTCTTATTACCAAGTACCAAATGAAGGTATTAGTATTAATACTCAGGATAGAATATAATTAAGTTTAATAAGAAAGCAGTTTTTACATGTAGATCAATGATTTACTAAACAACAAGTAAAAAACCATTGGGTTTTTTTCTTGTTTTAAAAATACAGTAATAAGGACGCCTGGGTGGCTCAGTTGGTTAAGCGGCTGCCTTCAGCTCAGGTCATGATCCCCGCATCCTGGGATCGAGTCCCACATCGGGCTCCTTGCTTGGCAGGGAGCCTGCTTCTTACTCTGCCTCTGCCTTCCACTCTGCCTCTGCCTACCACTCTGTCTGCCTGAGCTCGCACTCTCTCACTCTCTCTCTAATAAAAAATAAATAAAATCTTGAAAAAAAAAAAAATACAATAATGGTCATTGGGTCCTTGAGACAGTTAGAGATCAGAATATTGTCTTTGTAGTTGTGATAGTTTACTTAAGCATCAGGGTATGTACAGGTTGGATTTGAGGCTTTTGAGATAAATGGGATAAAAAGTAGTATCTTTTTATATACTGGGCATGTTTTCCATAAACTTTGAAAATAATAGTATCTAATAATACATTTTTTTGTCTTGGTAGATAGGACTGAGTGAGTGCATAGAATAAGACTAGTTTTTAGAACAAGAAACAGCAATGACTCAAGCACGTATTGATCAGGTCTTTGGAGATGGGAGTGACTTTGTCTCATTTTCCTGGATAGTCTCCTTCCATGAAGTCGTATTAATATAGAAGCTCTGTGTGTACTGGTTATATGCTGGTGCACTGTTATTTAGAAGATGGTAGCATGATAATGGGTTGATATCACTGTGAATTAAAGAAAAGGAAAGCACATTCTTCTAGGAGGCATTTAGGTGTTTCATTGTTGTTAGTGTATTTATGTTGCTTTCTTGCATCAGGAGCTAAGACAGGAAAGTTAGGACTCTGGTAATTGTTTTGCTATTCACTGTCTTTGTCTCATGTCTTTGGAAGAGTAGTCAGTATAAATAAATTAATATCCCACTTTTGTTTAAAAATTTATGAATATGAGGGGCACCTGGATGGTGCAGTCAGCTGAGCAGCCAGCTCTTGGTTTCAGTTCTGGTGGTGATCTCAGGGTCATGAGATTGACCCCTGCTTTGGGCTCTGTGCTCCATGGGGTATCTGCTTGAGATTCTCTCTCTCCCTCTCCTTCTACCCCTCCTGCTCGTGCATGTGCACTCTCTCTCTCTAAATAAATCTTTTTAAAAATTTATGAATATGATTGATTACATATGAAGGGAGGGCAGCTTAGAATACACATCAGACTCAATGCAGTGGTTACTTCTGGGAATTAAGATAAGGATAAGGAACAAGCCAACTAGTGTGACAGGATTATATTATCTTCTCCACTGATCTAGTGTCAGGACGACTCTGCCACTTAATAGAAGTGTGGTTTTAGAGTCAGAGTCAAATATATTCTCATTCTTACATGCATTCAGTGGTTCAAATCATGCCATATTTTAGTTTGCTTTATATTTGGACCACATTTCTATTACAGATATATAGCCTTTTCTCCGATAGGTTTTTTTTTTTTTAAGCTTTTACAAATGTAATGCTGGATATATATACAAAAGAATATGGACATTTATTTAACTTTTAAAACAGGGTAATAATAATAATAAGTATTTTTGAATCCACCTCTCAACCTAAGAATAATCTGATGAATAATTTGCATTTATCCTTGTGTTCTCCCAACCCTGCTTGTATAGCTCCTTTCCTGATTCTAAATGTCCTTGTTTTTTATTATTCATAAAAGACTAATATGTCTTCACTAAATTTATCCATTCTCTCAACTGTACTCTTCTAAATAGAAACCCTGAAGGTCTCACTGTTTGAACTCTACTCCAATTTGTCCCAATTGTTCTTGAGATCTACTTTCCAGCTGTCGTTCTGAAACTTCTCTTTACTGTGCTTCTGGATTGGATTAACTGTTTTTTGAGTGTCCTCAGATACCTTCCTCAGGAAGATATGTGGGAAATAAACTTTGAGTTTTTGTATTCCTGAGAAATACTTATATTTTGCTTTTATTCTTAACTGGTGGTTTAACTAGGTATAGAGTTCTAGGTTCAATTTTCTTTCAAGATTTCTAAGGCATTTCTCTCTCGTATACTGGCAGGCATCATTGCTAATGAGAATCTAAATAACCGATTTTGCTCCTTTCAAAGTTACCTTCTCTGATTCCCAGAAGCTTTAAGAATCTCTTTTGAACCTTGGTATTCTGAAATATGACTTAGATGTGTTAGGTAGGTGTGGGTATTTGAGACTTCTCGGGCCCTTTCATTTTATTGTATTTTTTAAAAAATTACTTATTTATTTATTTTAGGGAAAGAGAATGTGTGCCAGTGAGGGGAGGACCAGAGGGGGAGGGAGTGGGAAAGAATCCCAGGCAGACTCGGCGCTGAGTGTGGAAGCAAACGTAGGGCTCAGTCCCACAAGCCATGAGTTCAGGACCTGAGGTGAAACCAGAGTCACGCCCCTAACCAACTGAGCCACCCAGACAACCCAGACCCTTTCATTTTAAATAGTACTTGAATATCAAAAAAGGATGGGAAACATTTTCACAGACTAAAACAGGGTAGGGAACACATTGCATTACATTTGGAGGGGCTGGTATGGGGAAAAAAAAACCACCATGGAATTTTAGAAGTCATGTGACGGAATGGGGTACAAAAAGGCTGATTTGTTTGGCATATAGGGAAATAGACAGGGAAGATTGATGAATATTATCTGGTTGAAGGCCATGCATTTAAAGTACATGTTCAGAAACAGGCTATAATTGTTTTGCTAGTACTTGGTTTACAGCTTAATGATCATACATCTTACTTCCCTATTCCTACCATTTCCCAGCAACAGGATAAGACCTCGTCCAACCTACATGAAGCTGCTTCAGATTGTGTGTGCTCAGCTCTCTATGCCATTGAGAATGTGGAGACTAACTTGCCATTAGCCATGCAGCTTTTTCAAGGAGTCCTAACATTGGAGACTGCTTATCACATGGCTGTGGCACGTGAAGATTTAGATAAGTGAGTGATTATTTAGGGCCGTAGCCCTGGATTCCTTCCTTCGTGATTTTTTAATGACTCTGGATAAATACAGACAGCACATCCTAAAGATGTTCTATTCTTGACTGATCTTGGAGTGGAAAATGGATGCAGGAGAGGTTGAAATCATAGGAAGTAGTAATTTTTTCCACTCACAAAGGAAAGGGCTCTAAGAATTAGGGATGAACTTTGGAACATCAAGTATAATTTGATAAGGATTTTATTCATATGTTTTAGTAATTGAGAATTTGAACTGACTTATGAGTCATTTGCTTATATGTATAAAAATATATGATAAGGAAAGGTGGCTGTTACGGAGATTTTGATACAGCGTAGCTAATAATCACTACATGTCCTGTAGGCTGAGGATCCTTTTATTTATTTAATTAGGTATGTCTGTGAGTATGTACATATACAGATTTCTGACTCGGTGCTCTATTACTCTTTCATCTGCAGAGTTCTGAATTACTGCCGTATTTTCACTGAACTATGTGAAACTTTTCTTGAAAAAATTGTTTGTACTCCAGGCCAAGGTCTTGGTGACCTACGAACTCTGGAACTGCTGCTTATTTGTGCAGGACATCCTCAATATGAGGTAGTGTTTATATTATGCTAAATCCATTTTTCTCTAAGTTGTATGTTGCGTATTACCTATATTCCATTGACACCTTGTGTCATAGCTTTTTATTTGTGGGAAACTATAGTCTTATATTTATTTATTTATTTATTTTAAAGATTTATTTATTTATTTGTTTGTTAGAGAGAGAGAGAGCACAGGCAGACCAGAGTGGCAGGCAGAGGCAGAGGGAGAAGCAGGCTCCCTGCCAAGCAAGGAGCCCTATGTGGGACTCGATCCCAGGACGCTGGGATCATGACCTGAGCCAAAGGCAGCTGCTTAACCAGCTGAGCCACCCAGGCGTCCCTAGTCTTATATTTAATTAGTGTGATGTGATGGTTTCCTTTATTAGAATTTTTTCTTTCTGTTTATGTTTGGGTTTTTTTTCTATAGAATCTTTTCTATATATCCTTTTCTATTTTCTAAATATTCTAATTCTAAAAAAAATTAGAAATATTCTAATTCTAAAAAAAATTTTCTATTTTCTATTTTCTTACCCAGTTAGCTGGGTTGACTGCTATAGGCACCTCGGGGAATCCATTAGGAAGAAAGCTTCCTACCTTTTAACTGAGCCACCTCTCCAGGTCCAGTTATTCTTTTTAGAACTTTGTAGTAGTAGCTAAAACAAAAGAAAATGACATAAAATCTTAACTGCACAAGTCCTAATACCCAGAATTTTTTCTCCAAATTGTGAGTGGGAATGAGAAAGGGATTGAAAGGATTTAAAAGTCTACTCTTTTCCAAAATCTCTACAACACCCTGCCTCTTTAAAAAGTTGGCTAGATTTTTTAAACTCTTGTTTATTCAAGAAGTTTTACCTCCTCTTAATAGTATAAGAAGTGAGAAAGAACTCCCAAACTGGGTATTGTTTTAAATAGGTCTATTTTGGATCCTTGATGGGAAAAGAATGGTAGGGCCTCTCTTAGGGAAGAGTACAGCCCTGTATCTCTTTTTTTCTTACTCAAATAATAAACATTCAAATAATGTTCATTTGTTTGTCTTGATCTCATGAGGGTATCTAGATTTGGATGAAACACAAAACATTTCTGGGAGTAGCACTTCCAGTGTATACTGTGTAATGATTATCACTCCTTTAAATAGTGTAATAAGTAAGATAAGCAGTGGATAAAGTCCCATACTTTTTGTTCCTTTTCAGTCCCACTTAGGAAAGTAGGTGAGTAAAAATGACACAAGGTTGCTGTGTTCAGGGGTTTGTAGATGGTTTGTCTGTCAAGAGGTGGGTTTTTTTTTCTTTTTTCTTTTTTTTTTTTTTAAGATTTTTATTTATCTCAGAGCTCAAACACAAGCATGGGGGGGAGGGCAAAGGAAGAAGCAGACACTCCACAGGGAGCCCCATGTGGGGCTCTGTCTTAGGACCCTGGGATCAGGACCTAAGCCGAAGGCAGCCGCTTAACTGACTCAACCACCCAGCTGCCCCTGTCAAGAGGTGGTGTGGTTTTTTTTTGTTTTTTTGTTTTTTTTTTAAGATTTTTAAATTTATTTATTTGACAGCCAGAGATCACAAGTAGGCAGAGAGGCAGGCAGAGAGAGAGAAAGAAGTAGGCTCCCTGCTGAGCAGAGCCCTGATACAGGGCTCGATCTCAACACCCTGGGATCATGACCTGAGCCAAAGGCAGAGGCTTTAACCCACTGAGCCACCCACGCGCCCCTCAAGAGGTGTTTTAATCTCAAACATGAAATGATTCTTGATTTGAGAAAAAATATTTAAAAGAGACTTCCCATTTCTGTATCTGTTTCTCTAAATTCAGAATCCTTTCTGCTGCTGGAGAAGTTATCAGCTAAAGAGGGACTGTATTCCCAGTTATTGTAAGTGGAGTTTGGGGCTTATCATGGGAAGATAGTTGGGTAGGAGAGTAATAAATTTGCTAGAGAACAGGTGGCTTCTTAACTGGTTCTACTCGTATTATTTTAGATTGTATCTTCTTTCCTGTATGGTTCTAATAATAAAACTGTCTTCATATGCCATTCCTTTTTGAATCAAAAATAAACTTTTTTTTCCTTTCCTCTTTTTCGACTTGACAGGTAGTAGAAATTTCCTTTAACTTTTGGTACCGACTCGGGGAGCATTTGTACAAAACTAATGATGAAGTTATTCATGGAATCTTCAAAGCTTACATTCAGAGGCTGCTTCACGCCTTGGCTCGACACTGCCAGCTAGAACCAGACCATGTAAGTTCCCATCTCCACTTCTTCAGGTCTTAATTTCCTACTCTTTTCAGTCCTAATTTAAAAATGAACTAAAAAGATAAGAAAATAAAGCTAATGGAATTTGCAGGTTTTCTGTCACTCTGTAGCATACACTAAAGAAATCAACACCAGGGACGCCTGGGTGGCTCATTTGGTTAAGCGGCTGCCTTCGGCTCAGGTCGTGATCCCAGCGTCCTGGGATCGAGTCCCACATCAGGCTCCTTGCTTGGCAGGGAGCCTGCTTCTCCCTCTGCCTCTGCCTACTGCTCTGTCTGCCTCTGCTCGCTCTCTCTCTCTCTCTCTCTCTCTGAGATAAATAAAATGTTTAAAAAAAGAAATCAACACCAGTGTAATGAGGAGTGAGTCTAAGGCTTGTATAGAAAGAAGTAAGTTCTGCTGAGCCAGTGATTCTTCTCCTGGAAATTCACCTTAAATAATTCTGCTGAAGAGAAAAAAATAGCTCTTTTAGGTATAAAGCATTATCTGTAAAGTAAAAAAACGGGTAAACTCACATACAACAATATAAGAAGAGTTACATAAATTAGGATGTTGCAGCTTGATGGACCATTATGCAAAATAATGACTATTGAAATAGCAATGCTATTTGCTAAATGAAAAAAATTAAGCAAATTTTTTCTCTCTCTCTGTCAAATAAATAAATAAAATCTTTAAAAAAAAAGAAACAACTTAAAAAAAAGAATATAGAGAAATAATCTACTTGCTTAGAATATATACTAGAAATACCACAAAATAGTCGATTAGAAAACTCTTTAACCTCTGTTCTTTGCTTAGTCTCTTAAATCTTACAGCATCCTTTTGATTGGTTGGTTAGTTGTGTTGATTACTCTCTTCTAACTCAGGACTTGAAGAGAGTTTTTTCTCATTGCTCACAATTAGATCTGATGTGAAAACTATAACTGTTTCTGTTCTCTTCAGTTTAACGTTAACATTGTTGAGTCCTGGTATTTTGCATCTTCAAAGAATCTTAGTGATGGTCTAGTGTAGAGGTTTTCAACCTTTATTTTTTCGTTATTTAACTGAAGAATTCTGTCTTCTACATCTTACATGGAAGCCTGATAATGTAAATAAAAGCAGGGCCTCTGGTTTCAGTTGGCTGTATTTGGCTTGATCCCATTCTTCCTTTTGCTAGTTCCCTGGCACCATTTACCTTGTGGCAGTTCTTATACTTGTGGATATATGAGTGCTTTGTAATGTGTGGGGTGCTTTATATTTTATTTTATTTTTCTTAAAGATTTTATTTATTTGACAGAGAGTGAGAGAGGGAACACAAACAGGGGGAGTGGGAGAGGGAGAAGCAGGCTTCCTACTGAGCAGGGAGCCCAATGCAGGGCTCGATCCCAGGATCCTGACCTGAGCCGGAGGTAGATACTTGATGTCTGAGCCACCCAGGTGTCCTTGTGGGGTACTTTATAATTCCTTATCTCAAGATAGCTGTCATTTCCTTCTCATTCTCTGACTTTAATTTCTTCATATTCAAGCAAGGAGTTTGGACTAGATCAGCAATTCTCAATAGTATTAGGGCTTTTTTCCAGATAGTCATGGAAAAACTTTTTATACATGCCCTTAACCGTCTCCCAGTTGAAAGCATGAAATATAAATGATCTCTATTTTTTTTAAAGATTTTATTTATTTATTTGACAGAGATCACAAGTAGGCAGAGAGGCAGACAGAGAGAGAGAAAGGGAAGCAGACTCCCTGCTGAGCAGAGACCCTGATGCAGGGTTCAATCCCAGGTCCCTCAGATCATGACCTGAGCCGGAGGCAGAGGCTTAACCCACTGAGCCACCTAGGTGCCCCTGATCTCTATATTTTTTAATGAAAATTTTCAAATATTTGGCAAAGGTGAATATTTTATATTGACTATCTGTATACCTATACCTAAGTTCTACTATTAATATTTTTCTATACTTACGTTTTATTATATATCTATCTACCTATATACAATTCTTTTTGAAGTCTAAAATTCTATTCTTTATCTAGTTGTTTTGATAATAACTGATTCTGGTAAATATTGAACCATGAAGCTTCAGGGGCATATTCAGTACTAAAAATAAGATAAACTTATAAACTCTTAAATTATCACCTCTTCTAGGTTACTTCCCACCCTGACACTCAAATTTTTCAACAACAGAGCAAGGTGTGGCTTGGAAATATGGGGGAAAAGGAAGAACAGTTTCTCATAGTAAAGGTAGAGGATAGGTTGTATTGACTTGACATACCTAAAAGTTTAAGAGACCCTGTATATTAAAATAACCTTTGATTTAGACAACTTACCTCTTGTTCATTGGGACTGAACTGTTTAATGGCTTTTTCTTTATTCTTATTTTTATAGAGGTCTGTTTAAGCCTTATGATAAGTTTAAAAGAAATGTTATTTGACTTGAAATTTCAGGAGGGGGTTCCTGAGGAGACAGATGACTTTGGAGAGTTTCGGATGAGGGTATCAGATCTGGTGAAAGACTTGATTTTCTTGATTGGGTCTATGGAGTGTTTTGCTCAGGTAAGTCCCATTTGAAGATTCTTACCAGTTTTTCTGATCGCTTGAGTTTTGTTCACTTCGGTGTCTCCTGTAAATGTTCCACCTTTTTCTTAAATTTTAATGGCTCAATGGGACAGTAGATATGCAGGTGCCTAGCACACTGCCTGGCATATAGTAGCTTGGCTTATTTATTATCTTAATAAGCAAGTCAGTTGCAGTCCGTGGATGGTTCAATTATGGTTTACTCCCGTGATTCTTGCTGTTGAAAGCTGTTCTGCTTGTGCAATCGGAATGGAAAATCATACATAAACTTTAAGACCCCAAGGTATTTACAGGGAACTTCGACCTAGCCAGGAAAAATAGGCAAGTTTTTTACTTTATTAATTATATACCAAATCCTGGCAACTCTTTTCGTTATTTGGCATTTCCTTTGTCCACACTTATGGTTAGATTCCTGTGCAGTTTCATCCCAGAGGTGACTATACTAGAGTAGAAGATTCATAGTCCTGTGATTTTCCTGACAGTGAGTAATATTTTACCTCATAAGGTTGCAATCATCACCATTCCACATCACTTAACGTTAGCATAATTTCAGGCAGTTTTCATATTCCTGGATCGCGCTCTAAGCTCTGAAATATACTAGTTTTGATACTTTATCAGCGATACCAAACTAACCTTTATTTTATTTTATTTTTTTGGTAACCCAGCCATTTTGTATATTTGGGGGTATAATCTGATTTAGAAAGTGTTAATTAAATTATGCCAGTTTTTCTTTATATTAAACAAAGTGTGTTTATTGATCTAATTACAAAGGGTTGGAGATTTTTAGAAAGCAGATTCAGTGAGATCACCAGATCACAGGCGGATGACCTGTGTTCACATTTCAGCTCTCTGTCATTCGCTGTGTGGCTTTGAGAACGTTACTTGTTCTTCAAATCTCAGTTTACAAATTTATTTAAATTGTCAGTGTTGTTCAAGATGTATTCTGTGGAACACCAGTCATATGAGATATTCTTTGTCAGGGGGGAATCCTCAATTAACATTGGGAAATGACTTAAACAGTGTATTAAAGGCTCGGTGAAGTCCTACAACAAGAGAATTACTTAATTTTATCTTACTTAGCAGTGTTTGTTATTTGACTACAGAAATCTTACTTAGACTAACACCCAATCAGATGGATATACGCTGGGAAATTTCTGGACTAGAACATCTCTGAGTATTCTGCTTGGTCTCCTTTTTTTCCTCCCCTTGCTTGGATATGGTATTCTAAATAGCTGCTTTTTAAGAATTTAATCTATACTGCTAGTGTTGATGCGGAGAAGTCTTTAAAACAGTAGAAATGTAAAATCAATACATATATAAGAAATTTACATTGTATTTCAATTTTAAGTGTATTTATGTATTTATCAGTTATTATAGGGATCACAAAAAGACACTCATATAATATGTTTGCTTTTCCATAATACTCATTTTGTCGGGGCAGATGATAATTCTGATACATTCCTGGGGAATCTAACTGGTTTTATTTCAGATATTAAAATAGCTGTTACTTGTAGTTAGTGAAGATGTGAAAAGGAGTTAATTTTCTCCCCTGGCTCTGGGAGATACTTAGATTTAGAAACGAGGGGCTGGATTTATTTTAACTAAAAGGATTTTTTGTTTTGTTTGTTTTGGAATTCTATTCTGTTTTCCTTTTAATGGATCCATAATCCACCTCTTCTTCTCTAGTTATATTCTACTCTGAAAGAAGGCAACCCACCCTGGGAGGTGACAGAAGCGGTTCTCTTTATCATGGCTGCTATAGCAAAGAGTGTTGATCCGTGAGTGTCTAATAAGTCTTTTGCGGGAACTCTAAATATCAAAGGAAGGAAAATTACACCATTTTTCTCATATGGTATATGTTTGGAAACACTTAGAACTTCTTCTGTAATGCTGCCTAGTCTTCTGACTTCTAGGGTCTATTCCAGAGTAGCATGCATTGCTGATACTCATAACCACATATCCTAGAGTTAAAATTATTTTGTTCTTGATGTTAGGAAGATAATGCTGATTTATTTTTCCAGCTGAGGCTCCCTTGTGAAAGTTGATATAATTAAAAAATTGTTAGGCTGTTAAATTGTTGGTGCTTGCTTAAAAGCAGTTGAATAGGCACTGATTAGCTCTCATCTGCTTTTGGACCTTGGGTAAGTTATCCTCACAAATATTTTATTATATTATTCTCCTTTTTGTCTGCCTTAGAGAATCATTTGTGAGTTTCAGAAAGGCAACATAGGTATCATTTCACCTTAAAAGAGTAGCAAAATCTAAGGAGCAATTATTTTTGTTATTGCCATGGGAAATCTTTAAGTTACTAGAATTTGATTTCTTTTTTTTTTTTTTACTAGAATTTGATTTCTAATTGAGTAGCACAGAAATTTTATGATTTTAACATGAATTCCTAAAAGCAGGATTTACTTTGTGCTGTGAGTTTATAAATTGATTATAATATCTATCAAGTTTTCTTGTATTGTGATCAAATGCCTGCAGCTGAGCTCTGTTCTAAGCCTTGGTTGGAGAAATGGTTAAGGCATATATTTATCAAAAGTATAATGCTTCTTACTTAGCTTCCTTTTAGACTTGAGTCAGTGAAATCTTACATTGTTTCTAATCCAGTAAATATTCAAGGAGAATAGAGTAGGTTTGCGTTTCTCAATTAAGATGTACTGGTCCTGGGATGCCTAGGTGGCTTAGTTGGTTAAGCGACTGCCTTTGGCTCAGGACATGATCCTGGAGTCTGGGGACAGAGTCTGCATCAGGCTCCCTGCTCAGCAGGGAGTCTGCTTCTCCCTCTAACCCTCCCCTTCTCCTTCTCTCTCGCTCTCTCATTCTCTCTCCCTCATATAACTGAATCTTTAAAAGAATCTTAAAAAAAAATAAATTAAAAAAAAAAGATGTATTGGTCCTGAATTACATACCATATTGGTTTTTTTTACATTCATTTTGGTATCTTTTGGAACCTTCAGTGATATTCTGAAGATTATTAAAATCACTTCTATTCTGATATGTGTTGGTGTGAAAAAGGATGGGTAGAGAGTCTCAAAAATTAGTTAGTGCTCTCAGGAAACATACCACATAAATGAGAGAAGATTTTACATTGTTTTGTTTTGTTTTTAATCCACATTTGAAGCCAAATGCATGATTACAGTTTTTTAGTGTATGTAAAGGACTTAGACTTAGTTCATCAGCATAGAGTGCTTTTGCTCTAATCCAGGACATTATTTGGATTTTAAACATCTTTCATTTCTGTATTATATCCTACCACTATGGGGGCATAAGGAATTTCAGCCAGTATTCTTGGGGAGTGGAAAAAAGACAAGGAAAGGGGAAAAAGAAATTCTTGGAGCCATGGAGAGTATTTGGTTAACTTTAATTTTCCCTCATGTTCCGAGTCAGGTCACCTTTACCTGTTCTTGCAGTTTGTATTCTTGTTCCTTTAGTTAGGGAGCTGGCCCACCCGTACTTACCTGTGCTTTAAATTTCCAGTATCCAACTATAAGAAATATTTTGGAGAAGAACTAATAGGTCTGTGAGAATTATTCATTCATTCATTTAGCCATGCAGCAATATTTATTGAGTGCCCACTATGTGCCAGGCACTGTTCTAGGTACTGCAGATATAAGAATAACTAAAATGGATTCTTTAAAAGAAGACATGCATCCATAGTAAATGCCTTCCTCTCCAATTTGAAGAACATAATCTGATAGCAGGATGTGTCTTTAGATACTTTATTGGCATTTAGAAGATTAAGGAGCAGTGTGCTTCTCGTGAAACAGTATCTACTCTTTCTACCTTTTTGCCTTTTTTTGAGGATTTAAAAAACCTCCATACCAAATGTTAACCACTTTCATCCAAATGGTTATGTGTTTAGAAAAAAGCCCTTTAGGGGCGCCTGGGTGGCTCAGTGGGTTAAAGCCTCTGCCTTCGGCTCAGGTCATGGTCTCAGGGTCCTGGGATCGGGCCCTGCATCGGGCCCTCCGCTCAGCTTCCCTTCTCTCTCTCTCTCTGCCTGCCGCTCTGCCTACTTGTGATCTCTGTCAAATAAATAAATAAAATAAAATAAAAAAAAAAAAAGAAAAAAGCCCTTTAGCAATGATTTGTCCTTTTGCAGCCTGTTATTAGGCCAGAATCTAACCTCTGAAATCAGTAACTGTGAGTACTTAACCTTTTGTACTCAGGGAGAACAATCCAACACTGGTGGAGGTCCTAGAAGGAGTCGTCCGCCTTCCAGAGACTGTACATACAGCAGTGCGATACACCAGCATTGAATTGGTTGGAGAGATGAGCGAAGTGGTTGATCGAAATCCTCAGTTTCTTGGTATGTGTGAACTCACTCGTCTGCAGCTGCTGAGAATGATTTTTCTGATTTTGTTCTTCCTCTCTTACTTTTGCTCTTGTTGTCTTGTTTTTTATTTTTATTGGTAGGTAGATGTTTCTAGACAATGAGAGTAAATACTATATTATGAGCTATTGCTTAGTTGACACATTTGTAAACTGGTCATCTCTTGGAAGAGGGATCTTTAAAGATTAGATCTCTAGATAGGGAAACAGTTTGCTTCTAGTAGTCTGTTTCGGGATGAATTTTTCTGTTAGTCTTTGGCACATGCTTGAACTAATCAGACTCCCTATAGTTCTAACTTAGATGCTATTAATAGGCTAAGGCAAAGGAAAGGCTTTTTTTAGCGTTAAATACTCTTTTAAAAAACAAGAATTATCATTTGAGACAAAATAAGTGCAAATTAAAATGAAAAGAATGTTGAATTACATAAATTCTGGATGCCCTTATTGGCTTAAAAAAATAACTAAAGATTATACAGAGTAACTTTAGAATTAAAAGGGTAGAAATCATTTCTTTTATCTCTCTCATTTTGAAGATAAATCCAAAGAGAGTAAATAATTTATCTAGGGTAATATATATTAAGCCTCCCTTATACTCAGGACTGATATATTCTAAGAATTTTAAGAACCCCCCCAAACTTGTGACTGTCATATTGTTTGATGTATTTCCTATGCTTATATTGCCATCTTTTTTTTTTTTTTTTAATTACAGTATAGTTAACATAAGTGCTGTATTAGTTTCAGGTGTACAATATAGTGATTCAACAGTTCTGTGCATTACTTGATGCTCATCAAGATAAGTGTACTCTTAATCCCCTTCACCTATTTCACCCATCCCCTCCATCCACCCCACCTCTGATAACCATCAGTTTGCTGTCTGTAGTTAAGAATCTGTTTTTTCTTAATTTTTTTTTTCCTTTGCTTTGGAAATCATATGGTATTTCTCTTTCTCTGATTTACTTCACTTAACATTATACTCTCTAGATCCATCCATGTTGTTGCATATGGCAAGATCTCATTCTTTTTTATGACTGAGTAGTATACCTGTGTGTGTGCGCGCACATGCACATGTATGCGAACGTGTGTTTACACCTCTTCTTTATCCATGCATCTTTCAGTGGACACTTGGGTTGCTTCTGTAATTTGACTATTGTAAATAATGCTGCATTAAACATAGGGGTGCGTATATCTTTTTTTTTTTTTTTTTAAGATTTTATTTATTTATTTGACAGACAGAGATCACAAGTAGGCAGAGAGGCAGAGAGAGAGAGGAGGAAGCAGGCTGTCTGCAGAGCAGAGAGCCCGATGCGGGGCTCGATCATGACCCGAGCCAAAGGCAGCGGCTTTAACCCACTGAGCCACCCAGGCACCCTGCGTATATCTTTTTGAATTTGTGTTTTCGTATTCTTTTGAGTAAATACCCAATAGTAAAATCACTGGATTATACATCTATTACCCCCTTTCAGCTTGATTTTATTTTACATGTGATCTTTTTTATTCTTTGAAAACTGTTGCTTTAAAAGTGATGTTTCTTTTTTCTTATTCCTGTGTATAGATAGACTTGTTCACATTATAGCTGAGACACTTTCAAGTTCAACATACCATTGAAAATTTTTTTCAGAATACCTGTTTTCTAATTCTTAGATTCTTTACTTCTGTAATCTGTCTCAACATTTTACTTTCTTTTCCGAATGATTCTTCTACAAGAAACTTAAGTTTCTTTATTTGTTTGTTTGTTTGTTAAGCCTTATCACTCAGTATCACCGTGGAGTATCTCATTTAAATGCGTGCATCAGCAGTAAGACAAATTGTGCCATGTTTGTCCTTACTTTAAAATAGTTAAAACAATGTATATCCCATTTGTGAATCACAGAAGCTTACAGCATTATAGTTCCCTATACTCTATATTTAGTTCTTCTGATTCCTAGGCTTAAAAGTTTTAGGCTGCTTTTGTGGAGGGGACCGGGGGTTCATGCTGATTAGGGCATTATATTGGGCATTAGATGGGAAATGGAGATAATGTTTTAATGTGCTTTACGACATTATTCTTTTGATTCCTTCTTTTCTGGTTTGGTATGAGATTATTCTGATGTACTTTCAAATTGTTCCTTAATCATAATGTGATTTTTCCATAGAAAATCATTCTGATTTTTATTAAGTAAGGTAAAAGATAAAAAGAATATGCTTTATAGAAATTCACCTTTATGATCAGTTTCTTTGGAACACTTATTTTTGCTACAAAAGTAAAGCATAGTTTTTCCAGAAGTACTAAAGCTCAATCTGCATGTTTTTAAGGCCTTTTCTAACTATAAAGAAGCAAGTATAAAAGTGTCCACTTAGGTAACTGTCGTCCTGATTAACATAGGCTGTTTTTTACATAGTGACTCATCTCTGAGTATAGATAATGGTAACTCTCTGAGCTTTATATTCTTTCTTATATTACCTTATTCTTAATATATGCATGGTCTTATCCACCAGTGGTTTTCAAACTGTGCTGTATGAAGGCCTAGCCATGAGGAAAGAAATAGAAGGTGAATAGATAAGACCCAGGGCTCCCTGACACTTTTGTCAGTGAGATCAGCTCCTTTTTTATGTTTTCTATATTGGGGTTTGAACACATTTCATTTTTTTAAATGGTTCTTTTGCTTAAAGGTGGGGTGGGGGCAGGATTATAAACCTCTGTTATAAGGAATTACAAGTTTTCCTTGAGTTTCAGACCTGTAATCTCCACTGTGTGGTGTCTCTCCTTAGACCCTGTGTTGGGCTATTTGATGAAGGGCCTGTGTGAAAAGCCTCTGGCTTCTGCTGCAGCCAAAGCCATTCATAACATTTGCTCTGTCTGCCGAGACCACATGGCTCAGCACTTTAATGGACTCCTGGAGATTGCCCGTTCCCTTGATTCCTTCATGTTGTCTCCAGAAGCTGCCGTGGGCTTGCTAAAAGGTATTTACTTCCAATATTAACCAATAACATCTCTAAGCCACTTCTGGGGGGTTATCTTATGCTAATCATATCCCAGTTTTTCAGTTGCAGTGTACCGAGTGATGGAGAGAGTTGACTGTTCCACTCAGGGGAGGGTGTTGATATATCCATGTTCTCTTTTCTTAGAATACTTTAAGGCTGTATAACTAATTCAAACTGCTTACAGTGTGTATAGCACAGACCTAAATTTTGGGGTGGTGATGACACATTTGAACTAAATACAGTTCTTTTAGAGTTGGGGGAAGAATAAAAAAGAAGACCAGATAGCATTACCATACCAAAGCAGTAGGTGGAAATTTAAAGGTAGTGTGTGTGGATCAATCCTGTCCATAGAAACTTGGTGTCTTAGTGTTCTTTAACTGTTATGAATCAGCTTTACGCTCAGTGATTGCCTACCA
This sequence comes from Taxidea taxus jeffersonii, assembly GCA_003697995.1. NCBI lineage: Eukaryota > Metazoa > Chordata > Mammalia > Carnivora > Mustelidae > Taxidea > Taxidea taxus. The sequence goes on from RCUC01152368.1 coordinate 19,252, forward strand.
AGGGCAAGCAGCGAGAGTGGTGATGAAGTTCAAAGAAGAACTAGAGATATTAGGGCTAGGAAAAAAGAAGAGACTTTAAGCATGATAGCTGTTTTTAAATATTTGAAAGATTATCCTATAAAAGAAGGAATAGATTTATGAGTACTAGTCAGTTGTTGACATGTACTGGCTTTTAGAAAGAAAACACTTTCTTACTAAACTCTGAAAATTATTGAGATGCCCTGTGAGGTGGTAAAATCTTTACAGCTGGCAGTTAGAGGGGATTGAGGATATATCAAATAAAAGATTGGGTAATATAACCTTTGTGGCATCATTTAAACCTCTGTGAGTAGGAAACAAGTTAGTCTTGGCTAGATTGGATGACCTTGTGTGGGAACTAACTGTTCTTTCCTATATCTATGACGAAGTTCCTTTCCAGCTAGTGTATTTGCATTTTCCAAGACAGATTTTCTTTCTGTAGCATGGGTTTTTGTTTTTTTTTTTTTTTTTTAAGATTTTATTCATTTGACAGATGGAGATCACAAGCAGGCAGAGAAGCAGGCAGAGAGAGAGGAGGAAGCAGGCTCCCTGCTGAGCAGAGAGCCTGATGCGGGGCTCGATCCCAGGACCCTGGGATCATGACCGGGCCGAAGGCAGAGGCTTTAACCCACTGAGCCATCCAGGCGCTCCGTAGCATGGGTTTTTATTGTTTCCATTCATAGGCATAGATAATAAGGCATTGAATCAGAGTCAAATATTCCTACTATTTAACTACTGCTAGTGGTTACTTCTGCCATCTTGTAATTTTCTAGTGAAATTTAACCTTGATACTGAAGTGACATCTAACCTGTAGTTAGATGGCATCTCATTTATCAGTGATATCTTCTCAATAAAGAAAACTTTTTTTAAAATTTTTTTTATTTTTTTATTAAGATGTAACTGTGGCGCGCGTCTGCCTTTGGTTCAGATCATGATCCCAGGGTCCTGGGATTGAGCCCCATAGTGGGCTCCCTACTCAGCAGAGAACGTGCTTTACCCCTTTCCTCTGTCCCCTGCTTCTGCTCTCTCTTTCACACCTCTTTCTATATGTGTTGAATAAATAAATAAAATTTTCTAAAAAATGTATTTTGAGAAAGTGAGAGTGCATGTGAACAGGGAGAGGGAAAGAGAATTTCAAGCAGACTGCTCACTGAGTGGGGAGCCCGACTTGGAGCTCCATCCCACAGCCCTGAGAGCGTGACCTGCGCCAAAATCAAGGGTCAGCCTCGTAACTGACTGAGCCACCCAGGTGCCCCATATATACAACTTTAAAAAGAAAGTTTCAGTAACATTATTTTCTGTAGAAATAAATTAAAAAGAAAAAGCATATTTAAGTTAGATTCTCCCCTATAGTTTTAAATAAGTCTAACTTACCCATAGCTTATAGACTACCAGGAGAAATAATTTAGTTTTTTAATTCATATTTGAAGACTTATGGATTGATAACTATTCTGTTGAGTGAAATTTGGGAGATGAGAAAAACCAGTCATGGAATTTTTTTTTCCTTTACTTTGGAAAGGACCTAGGCTAATATGTAATCCTTTGGATCCAGGGGAGATGCTTCAGGTTCGGTGGGAATTATGACAAAAGGAAGGCTGAATGATAAGCTAGCTACATTTTTTTTTTTTTAAGATTTTATTTATTTATTAGTTAGAGAGAGAGAGAGCACAGGCAGACAGAGAGGCAGGCAGAGGCAGAGGGAGAAGCAGGCTCCCTGCCGAGCAAGGAGCCCGATGTGGGACTCGATCCCAGGACGCTGGGATCATGACCTGAGCCGAAGGCAGCCGCTTAACCAACTGAGCCACCCAGGCGTCCCCTAGCTACATTTTTTTAACCTACTTTATTGGAGTTCCAAGTTAAGATTTTATTTAATAAAAAAAGAGGTGGTGGAGGTTTTTGCAACTATTTAAAAAATGAAAGGCAAACTTAACTTATTGTTCTGTTCAAAACACTCATTTTACAGATAAAGAAACTGGGACCCAGAGATAATACCTTACCTGGCTGATAGATTCTGTTATGGTATAACTAGAATCCAATCTCTAATTTCAGCTCTTTTTTTTTTTTTTTTTTTTTTTGGTCTACCTTTTTTAAAAATAGGTTTTATTTATTTATTTGACAGAGAGAGAGAGATCACAAGTAAGCAGAGAAGCGGCAGAGGGGGAGGGGGAAGCAGGCTCCCTGCTGAGCAGAGAGCCCCATGCGGGGCTCCACCCCAGGACCCTGGGTTCATGACCTGAACTGAGCCGAAGGCAGAGGCTTAACCCACTGAGCCACCCAGGCGCCCCAATTTCAGCCCATTCTTACAAAAAAAAAATAATGTGTCTATTTCTCAAACCTCTTTGATGGTAAGAATTGCCTATGGTACTTATCAAAAATAAAGGCTCTTCTTAAACCTCTGGGAAGTTCGAGAACGATTATGCTTTGCTATATAAAAATAGCTTTGGCGTTGGCTTTGTAAAGGAGATTTTTTTCTTCTTAAGTATTTGAAGAATTGAAAGGGGAGTTGTATTTAAACATCTTGAAACCCATAGATGCTGAGGAGAGGGAATTTAATATTAACTTCAGTTAAAAATGTTAGTGTGAAGGTCACTTTGTTGTCTAAGCCAAATAAAGAGAGACCAGCCTAAATAACAAAATACCTTAACTGAAAAAGCAGTGTTGAGCTTTTTAAAAGAATGAAACCAGCCAACCTTTTCTGTTAGTCAGATGGTGGAGACCAGTGAATTCCTCAGTTTAGCATTCATTTTACTTGTATTTTTCTTTGTCTTGCAGGGACAGCACTTGTCCTAGCCAGGTTACCTTTGGATAAGATTACTGAATGCCTTAGTGAACTATGTTCTGTTCAGGTTATGGCATTGAAAAAGGTGAGTACAATTACAAAAGGGGTTTAGTACATATTTATGATGTTTACATGTTAGAAAGGAAAAGACAGAATATACAGGTGATCCTTTATCTACCTACAAAAGCCAAGAGAATGAACTAAAAAGTTACTAAAATTAATCAGTCTATCAAAGGAGCTGTATACTAGGAATAAGCATTCTAAAATCAGTAGATTTTCACTATCAGTAATACAGTTTAGAAGATATAATGGGGAAAATAACATTCAAGTTAGGAATCAAAACCATAACCTACTATATTTCAAGAATATTGTAAAGATGTCAGCTCTTCTCAAGTTACATTTATAGTGCAGTAATAGGAGAATTCAACATAATGATTCTAAAGTTTATCTCTGATGATATGCTGGTAGGAGCATTTAAGAAATTTTAGGAAAGAATAAGAAGCA